>DWNR01001322.1:0-15443 GCA_018250455.1 Polygonus leo
CAAACTAAAAAGTAAAATTGGTTATCAGATTACAAAATGGCTACAAAAACCCATATAGCTCGTTCACACGTCGGAACTACGATTGCGAGCCGCAAGACAAAGCAATTTCCCGCAGGAATCGATCACGCAAGGCCGCACTAATCTCAATTATTGGCATACCCGACGATGTTTTATGCAGATTGCAGCCTCCGATATTGCTGCTTTATTGTTTATTATAATTACATCGCCGCAACTTGCCGGTTGCCGTTTTTAGGGCTTGATACTGATAGGGTCACGCGTGTGACATGCAATTTTATTGCTGATGTTGTTTATGGGTTTGGCTAGATGTTGAAGAAGTTGAAGTTTTTAACCAAATATTTGGGATTAACTGGCGCATAAAAGATTTGCGAATAAAACACGTGAATACCATTTTCTTCTTAATTTTGAAATTATATTTTATGTCATATAACCTATAATTGATCTCTGGTTCAAATAATTTTCAATGTCAAATAATACTCGACTTAAAATGACCTCGTATTAATAAAGGTAATGTCAGATTCGATTGAAGATGATTTTCGAATTATTGTTTCTCGATATTTTGTCGCAGTGAAGAAGTTAATGGTCAAACGATTTATACTATATAATCCCGGCGCGCCGGGAAAATTAGTATGAAGAATCAATTTGGGCTAATGCCTACCAACATACTCCTTATTTAGTTATAATTAGGCATTAGCCCTAAGTGATCCTGCGTATGATTTTTGTAGGGGGGGGGGGATTAAAGTCCAGGAATGAAAAAAAGATTATACGCAATTAGCAACAAAATTAATTTTTGTTCAAACATCCTGGACTCTACATATGTCTCGGATATCTCTTTCCGCGCTGACGAGATACAAAATCACCGTAAAATATACTTTGCCTCCTTTGTTCGTTAAACTTAATGCAGCCTCACCAGTGTGAGTTCACGCGTTTAAGTCTATTACGTTATGAACAATTTAAATATCGGAATGCGTGAAAACTTTTAAAACGGGTATTAATTTGAACTCATTCACAATTTTTCATTGTTGCTTTTTATGTAACTATAGTGTAATAACCACATAGGAATAGTTAGTATTAATATTTTTATTTTATTTACCGGATAAAATTATAACATAATTGTATGTTATGTTTGTTAGTATCATACAAATATTGTATTATGTTTTTAATTAATCAATGTATTTAAACAAGAAAATAATTTGCTAAGCACCCAATCACAAATATTCTATACATGTATATATCTATTTAGCAACAAACGCTATATCTACCCGGACCTCCATTGACTAAGATTTATTCATAATCAACAGATGATGTACGCCATTCCTAGCTAAATAAATAACAATTACACCTCGAGTTACAATTACAAAAGCATGCTAAGCCGTGTTGAACGCACTTAAACGGACACGTTACCCTCCATTGAAATTCTCATTAATTAACCGTGACATTCTTTCAATTACAATGTCACTTACCAATTACAAAATAATTACTGTTTTGTCCCCCTTTAATAACTTTATATGTATCATCTGTGTAGAATAATTATCATTTCTATTCAATCTGCATGAACTTATATCAACTCTAATATTATGAGAAGAAATGTTTTTTGTTTGTTTGTTTCTATTGAATACACTCAAAAACTACTGAAACCAATTTCAAAATTCTTTAAACTTTAAATGTATCATCTGTGTATTATAATAATTATTTCCATTCAATCTGCATGGACCTTTCTTACTTACACTTATATTATGGAGATGAAATATTTCCTTTGTTTGTATTGTACACACTCAAAACCGATTTTCAAAATTCTTTCACTGATTACAAGCTACATTGTCATTGAGTAACATAGGCTATATTTAAGTTCCAAAAAATTTAGGGATCTTTACGAAAATTACAAAAGTGTAAAACAAGGTAGCGAAAATTTGCCTTTGGCGTGCGCTGCAAAAATTATTGTAATTTATATAGCGGAACAACGTTTCTCGGGTCAGCTAGTTGTCAAACCTACTAATGACATGATATATCTATGCATATAAAACACAAAAATCTTTCCTAGTTTATCCATTATAGACATTCAAACTATCCAACGGATGTGAACGATTACGAACTAGGTTTTAGGTATGTACTTAAAACACTGCTCAGGTTTCAATGAAACTTTGGTAGAGTGTTCTGGGGACGCCCGCGAGAGTTTCTGGCCCAAAAAATCTATAGAAAGTAACTGGCATTGGAATATATGCCGAGTTCAGCTAGTTAAATATAAATATACGTTTAACGATTGTAGAAGTACGTCTCTGGGTACACTTAGGCGCAACATGGAATCAGACACACATAACGTATTATATTTTTCAAAGCTCATAATAACTTTGTTAAACTAGCTTCATTCAGGTTATGGCTAAATCCTTCAAACGTTATTGAAGAAGCTAAAAATTAAATAAAAATAAAATATGTCAAGTATATGCTAATTGAAAATTACTAGTGAGTTCTGCAAGGATTTGGGTTAATGATCAAATTACCTATATTACATTCGAATATCGTTTTGACAAATAAAAATACTAATATAACAAGTATACAGCTCTTATAGAATTTATTCATTAACCATTGTATTATGGATGTTTGGATACTTAAGACTTATGCTCGTTACATCTGATTTTGAGTATCAACACAATTATTAAATAATGCCTTAACTGTGGACCCTTAGCCTAGTTTGAATTCTTCACTGCACATGTATTTAGGCACTTCTGCAAAATTCATTAATTTATATAATTCATTATGTACCAAAAATACAAATAATACGTCAAGATTTGTTGAACTCACACTCAAGTGTTCCGTACCACTTTGGGTTTGTCCCTAATTTTTCACTTTACAGATATTTTATATTTTACTTTTCTTATCTGTTGATATGTCGGCTGTAGTAATACACGTTAAAGAAAATTTAATTTTCAACAGTCTACTACTATCACAACTTAAATGATAAACTAACAAAACGCCGAAAATAGTGGTTTCCTGAATCAGAATCCCGGAATCGGAATCGAATAGAGATCATAGTAATATACACTGGTTAGTGCCCTGAAAACCGATTTAGGAAGTGTAGGTATATTTTTAACATTTACATGGGACTATCCTTGATATACCTACAAAATCATCAAAACGGGTTTATTCAAAAGCTGCCAAGATGTAGTCTTACAAAAAAGTCGGATGAATTAAGACCTTCTTATTTTTTCAAACTCAGGAATTCTAACTAATGTAGCGATACCACTTCGTTTCTTTCATATGCAATTCAATTTTTTGTCTTCAGTACTCAATCGAACTCTTGTAATATTAAACACAATGTCAATATCAATATATGTTCGTCGGGTATATAAAAATATTTTTATAAATAATAAATCGTATGTGTTAAAGATAAACGTCGAAATTAATAAACCGATTGTAATCAAATTTTGGTTGTACATTGCATTTGGTCTAATTTGAGAGATAAAATATTTTTTTTATCAATGTCCTCAATATATTTATAAGAAATAAAGATATGTGATAAAATTGCATCGCGGTGTGTAGAAGCAATTCTATAAAGTATTCATGCAAATGTGTCTATTGAATCAACATAATTATGAGCCTTATAAATTGCTGAAGCCAAGCAACTTCGAAATATATCTAAGTAAATAATTTATTTAGTAAGATGTACGCAAAGGTAATATGTCTAGGTAAACAATAATTTATTTAGTAACATGTATTCAAAGATCGCAAGCAAGCTCGACTACACACAGAGGTCACTTCTTATCATTAACCATCGGGTCGAATATTCAAAACAAAGGATTCGCGAGTTGCACGTTTCGCAACTCTGCGGTCTCTGAACTTATTTTATTGTGCTCTACGTATTTTGTCGCCGGCTCTAACTGTATTTCTGTGCGAATGGGTTTGTTTTCATAGTACGTAGTAATATTTATTTTTTTATTAAATATTACTTTTGAAAAGTACATTGTATAAATTATTTTTTTAAATAATTATTTGTAAAATGTAAAGGTAATCTTAATCGTGTACATACTATACGAACTTTAACTATAAACTATAGTTCTAAAAATAACAATACAAAGCATAATTTAAAATAAAATATAGAAAAGAGGTCGTTACAAATCAATACACCTATTAATTCCATGGAAAATCAAACGTTACATTTTAACTTTAATTTTTGCAAATTTGAACCTACATTGCAATCAACCCCAAGTAAAATTGATAGACAACATGCTTTGCTACCCCCGAGGCCCAAAATGTTCCTACCTTGTCGATAAGTATAGCCGGCAACCACGCTTCTCTAAAATCGAAACAATAATTGCTTCACGGCGAGTTACTGCCACCCTCACGGTGGCAGTAACTTCCCTGTCGAAATGCACGAGTTCTATTATGAATTACAATGACGAATCTTTTTAATTATGAAATAAAATGACGGATGACAAGTTAACGGATGACAGTGAAATTGTTTTTGCCTATATGACGTCACACCAAGCCGGCTCGTGTTTCAGGTCACATGATATATGGATGAAAAAAGCGATTTTCAACTTTAATATGATAAAATAATCATGTGAATTTATGAGTCAAATTTAAAATATTTATGTTTATTCTTACTTATATGTATTTTAATCATTGACGAGTTTTATAATACATTGTTCACTTCCGAAAAGATCCCACTTTGTATAATCAAATTTTAAAGCAAAACATAAAACTATCTACTCCATTTTCTTTTCTTATTGTCTTTATTATTGGGTCTTATTTTCTCTCATCATCTTATCTATCTTAATTCTTTATTGATATTCATATATGTAGTGCGATTGTTACAGATGTCGTCAATAAAGTGGATCGCGTGCGCTCTAGTGCTGGTGTGCGTCAGCGTACGACAAACGATAGCTGCGCCCGCGCCTCAGGAGGATTCACCGCCTATGCCAGTAAGTTTATAATTTCATACCATACTATCGTAAATAAATACGATACAATCATAGTCTTTTCTATATTTTTAACTAGGGATTGCTATCCCGCAAAATGGGATTTCGCATTCCCGCGGGACCCCGCTGCACTTATTAATCTGTTGCCGCACCTTAAAAATGCGGATCAGCGGGTTCCCGCATCTTGGAAATTATATTTTAAAATCGAATAAACAAAAATACTTACATACCTATTTTTGAGTTTTGCTTAAAAAAGGCAAGTTTTATTAGACATACGCGTGGGATTGATCTATCCCACTTTGAATGAGCTACAAGATTGCATCCAATCATAACATAGCGATAAGGCTGACCCTGATAAAAAGTGGTCGACGCTGCCCATGGACGTTTGCAACTCCAAAGGTCGCCAATAGATCGCCGGTTTTGAAGGAATGGTGCTCCTTTTGCACCTTTCTTGAATAAGTAAAAATATTTTGATAATTGTCACACTGCAGTTTTTAATAATATCCGTTTGTTGCATAAAATTATCAATCGTTCGAAAATTGTCTGCGGTACATATAAATTAATATAATTATGTTTAAATTATATTTTTTAAACCGAGTCAGCTCTGTAGATTTGGATTAAAGTTGTGTCACGTTATTGATACTACGCTTAGAATGTTTCAGTGTCAATATTTCAACCATTCTATCCCTATACACCCGGGACCATCATATACTTACATAAATTAGGTACATATCACGAAGAACAAGCCAATGTTCCATAAAATTGGTTACAATCATGTTATATGATAGTGATCTTAACTACACGAATTTCACTTAATTATTAAAATTACAACACGAGCCTGCCTATTAAATAGACCCAATATTTCATATTATATCATATAAACATTTTGTTTAGTCCAATGTACTTGTGTATTTAAAAGAAAGGTGCCGAATCTGAAACGTTACGTTTTACCTGGAAAACTTTATCCTAACAAAATTAATGTTACGTATGATACTAAAATATTACATATACATTTTTAAGACGGTCATTAACTTAATTTATACACAATGTTTAAACAAATAATGACACTTAGCTCCCGAGAAACATGGTCATGTTTATTCATTGTCACTTATTACCCTAATTACCCCGTAATCTGAGTAAAGAAGAATTTAATTAAGCTTCTTATTTAGTCAATGGAACATTAATATTATCCGCAGGTAGAATAATAGGTATATGAAAATAAAATGAATGGTAATAATTTTTTTACCATATTGAGTAACCTTTGAATGGTTAAATAAGACTCATTGCCCCAAAATTATTTATATTTATTGATATTAATGAGACTTTGACTTCCACGATTACAATAATCAGTATGATAAAAGTTTGTTAGAAAAAATATAATAAACTTAAACTTATTATATTTTTTCACATGAAACAAACACTGAAGTACTTACATTATTTTTAACACTGAAGTTTTAAAATAGCATGCAGTTCATCTAATAATAAATAGACACTGCTACTTACGGAAATCTGTCATTGACCCAAAATTTTATGACCTGAAGTTGGTCACAGATGCTATCTCTGAGAACTGAGTTAGAACGCCTCATGTAGTAACGTTAAAATCATTATTATGTAGGTAGAAATACGTATAATTATGGTGTCTCCGTTAAGGACCCCTTTAACGCTTTCCACAAAGAACACATTTTACGTTTTATAAATATCATATTTATTTATTTATAATATTACTCTCTCATAAGAGGCAAAGCGATGAAGAAGGGCAAATAAAGGATCTTCTAATCAAAATTTTGTACTACTAAAATATTGTACTCTATGTCCCGAAAATTGTTTTAGTCCCGTCCAGGTTTCTTATTAATTATACTAACACACAACGTCTATGTTCTCCTTTTTATAACAATTTTAACCTTAAAACTCATAAATAGATATGCAATTAAACAACTACACAAAGCTTCAGGCTTAGCATAATATGAAAATTACAGTTTCCTCAGATTAATTGCTGAGCGATTAGTCCCGTAGTAATTATAAGGTTGTTCATTCATAGTGCACTAATCCGGCACGTTTGCTCGGCGAACAGTTATCAAAACCATCAGCACTAGCATTATGCTAATCATGTGAATATTCGCAGCTCGAACACACTAATTGGCAACAATTGCGCTCAAACGCCTTTGTGAGCGTTCCAACGGTTTATCTAAACCCGATCGAGATTATAAAAACCTAATTGAATCACATTGCGTACGCGAGACATGACGACGACATATAAATCTTAGTTAATAATATTCGTTAATGATAAAAAATATTCACATATAGATATGCTTGATTTTACTACATCAGCAGGTATTAAAAGCCCGCGTCACGCTGATCTCCGAAAGTACTTAACCGATATTAATGTAATTTTAGTCTGGCTTGAGAGACAGGATACTTATGGATCCAACAGAAAGCACTATTATCAAGATTTTTTAAAGGTTGGATAGCTTATCTTTTGAAGCAAGCAAATTGGAACATTTAAAATATAAGGGTTTTCTTGTGGCTTGCGGTCAACCGCGGACTATCCTAGCCTTGTCAAGATAATATCTTCAAAATGTCTTGCCTAAGTTTAGTACAAAACGTTTAAGTTTAGTAAAGTACTGAAAATCAGATATTGATAGATATAATTAAGTAGAGTCGGTGTAAGTTTGCGTAAGGAAATTATATTATGAACAAACATACATCTAACAAGATGTTGTCGCCTTAAGAATGAAGACAAAAAATATTGTTAAACAGGTTGGTTGGCGTCCAGAAATAAAGTAGCTTCCTAAAATCTCATAACGATGAGATCTGATGAAATATTATTAATAAAAAAACCGACATGATGTGTAACGCTTTGTTTAACTACTGTCTCAGATAAAAATACGCTTATATTAGATTAAAACTTTAAATATAAATTACAATACAATAGACAACAAAGAATTTCGTTAAACTCTCATGTAATATGCTAAAATTATTGTTACTTGAAGCAATTATTACTGAGAACTTTTATTTTTGTAACTCGCGATATCGTCAGCCGAGGTCTTGCTTGCCACGCATGAATGGTGAAACATTAATTAACGTAAGACAAACTTAACGAGCAATTATAACTAATAGTTTGATTTGACACGACCTTAAACCTCTGTTCGAGGTGAAGAATTTATGCAAAATTTAGTTTCGTTTACTTAAATATTTTAAGTTTCACAAGGCTTATACCGTATTTTAGAAATGAATTTTTGTAGAGTACCTATATAAATATGTAGAGACCCTTGTAAGTAGCGCTTAATAATATTGATATCATCAAGGACTTATAAGTAAACTAGCGACCCGCCCCGGCTTCGCACGGGTGCAATGCTGATACTAAAAACACTACAGAAAAACTGCGAACGTTGTATATAAAAACATAGCATTATTATACATATAAACCTTCCTCTTCAATCAACCTATCTATTAAACAAATCGCATCAAAATCCATTGCGCAGTTTTAAAGATTTAAACATACAAAGGGACATAGGGATATAGGGACAGAGAAAGCGACTTTGTTTTATACTATGTACTGATTATATGGAATGGATTATTAAACAATTGTAGTTGCAATGAAGGTGAAAATAAGAAGGCAATGAGGTTGTCTGGTAATAATTACTGCTATACCCTACTATTTCAACAACAAAAAAAATCCATTTTTATGTTTAATTCCTTTCGGTACAAGTTAAACTTAAAAACTTGCATCCCAATTTCCAATATTCCTGATAATATTCTCATGCAATTCGATACGATTTATTTAAATGAAACTAAATAAACATACATATATTAATTTTGACATCTTATATTACAGTACGAGTACAAATACGACGTGGAAGACCCAGAAAAGGCGCTCTTCTTCGGCGCTAACGAATCAGGGGACGCACAGGGCAAAGTCGTTGGCGGATACAAAGTTCTGCTACCTGATGGCCGTCTCATGACCGTCGAGTACACCGTCGAAGGAGACAGTGGATTCGTACCCAAGATTAGCTTCGAGAACAACGCCAATCCATTCTCAGGATAATAGTATATGTAATAGTTCATTGTATCTTAAACTTTAAACTTGTGGCCTGAATTGCGTGATATTAGGTGAAACATGATTCAGTTTGATAATAGCCTTACGTTATAAAATGTATAGAGACATTAAATTACGTTGAAAATGGTTCTGTGAACGCTATTGAAATTGAATATTGGTCTTTCAGTCATGTCATCAACTCTTTAGGATACGTGAAAGAAACACACAAAACAGATATAGCTGGGAAAACAGTTATAATAATGTGGGGAATAATGTGATTAATAAATCAATCAATGTGATCTCAAGATTGATCGATCGATCTTGAGTGCGGTTTAAGTACTAGATAATGGACTGAAAGCCGCACTCAAGATTGATCTCAATCTTCAGTTTACTTTATTAATATGGCCCTAAGTATCACATACCAGATTTGCAATTTTATCTTCTTACATCGCACATTATCTCTCTATACATTTTATATCCTCTATCAGTATCATTCAAAAGATCAAAAATAAACATTATTTAAAAAGGCTTCATTATAACAAAAATATAGATAGATACTTTTCTTGTAATTATAACTGTTTATCATCAATAGTACCTGGTCGATTAATTCGTATTAAATTCGATTTGAAGTATTGATAACCTATATAGTAGTAGTAAGAATCTTCACGACCATACATTGTGTTCAAATTTCGTTCTAATTATTTTTATAAGATTAATTACATAATCAATTTGAAGTTACCAGATCTGTGATGGACTTAATTTTACAGGCCATTTTTGCCATTATTATAGTAAGGAACTTCTTAGTTTGAGTACATAATCTTTGCATTGTAGTAATATTCGCTTAGTATAGTGGTTTTACTGTGTATACGTTTTATAAGCAATAAATATTTTTATATTAACGATATATATGTTGTTTTACATTCCAATAAGTTTAAAGTGTAAGGACGCGCTAATTATTTATAAATAGATATTCCTTCGTATTTATTTGCATCATTATCATCTCTAGATCTGTTTCTTTGACAAATTTGGCTTCTTAGCTAATACTTTTCAATTAATTTTATGATATATACATGAAATTCTGTGGGTTTATTATCAGCATTACATCTGAATGACAAAAAATACCCTTTTGGGGCACTACCACCTCAATCCATTAATCTCACACTGCTAAGTCAAGTTCAACTCTTATTTTTTTTTTTATTTTATTGTGTAAAGGTAGCAAACGAGCATGCAGTCCACCTGATGGTAAGTGGCCACTGCCACCCATGGACATCAGTAACCATCCTCAAGTACAATTGAGTCATACCTAAGTTTGATCTGTGATCAAACGCATCTGTATGCGTTGCTACCATAGGACTAAGATGTTCGCCTCGTGTTTAAGTATAACCGGCAACCACGCCTCTCCATACCGAAACACAATAGATTGCTTCACGGAGGATTATGAGGGTGGCGGTGGTACCTCACCGGACGAACTACATGAGTTCTACCACCTGGCAGAATGAGAGACTTGGGCTATAATCGATTTCAATCAAATGCAAATTGATGGTCATTTCATAACAGGCGGATACAGACACCACTGAGAGTAAAAAGCTTGTCAGATCAGCATTCATAATTGGGGTTTGAATCTTCGACTCTCAGTATTAAAAACTAGAACCTAAGCACTAGTGTAGGAGTAGACCAGTGTTTCCCAAACATTGTTTTGACATGGCCCGGTAATTATCACACTGCCTCGTCGTGACCCACTCATTATTTATAAACCATTATTTATAAAATGTTTTAATAATATTATTTCGGTTTAATAATATTAATCGCCTATTTAATACGAATTATCTAGCTGCTGCTTATTTTTTACTAAATAATCAATTTCACGGAAAATTACCTAAGTTTTATCCAGGCAGGAGTGTTGCGACCCTGTATTCTATATTGATGGCCCGGTACCGGGTCGCGACCCATTAAATGGGAACCGCTGGTGTAGACAACCTATAGAGGTAGAACTAAATGTACCTACGTACCTTATCAGTCATACGGGTCATAATAACGGCAGTGGCTTCGGTGTCGAACTGCGGCCGACCAGCGCGTCCTACCATCTGGAGGATTGTGCTGATGCTGTATTCCTTTAAAAGCACAAATATTTTTTTAAATTCTGAGTATTTTCGTCATGTAACGGTCACTGTACAGCTCTGAGAGACAAGGTTCCAGGTTAGAATCCTATACTATCTACCTATATAAACGTTTTTTTTTCGAATGTGTAGTTGCTGTTGGCCCTAAATGGACTTTACAGCTTTACCGTATGTTTTGTGGCAAGCCAGCTAAGGGTTCAGCCGGGACAGAAGACATGGGCGTGATATATAAACGTGTAGAAAGTGGTGGTTAAATATGAAATTAAAGTACAAAACACACGCGACTACTACAGCCTCCGCTCCACCGTCGCTATCATGTTGCTCGTAGGGCAGTTTATATACGGATACACTTTAGGACTTATCAATAATAACACAACATTATTTAATTTCAGCGGCCCCTTTTTATAGTGGCGTTTAGACGTGATATTGTCAATTACAAGATATAAGGGGTTGACTGGCAGAGAATGCCATTAGGCATTAAGTTCGCCCTTTGTAACCTTTTTTTATTATAAGGTGATACAATAAAGATATAAATAAATAAATAAATAAATATAACTATTACTGTTTTTCAAACAAAACGATTTTCATTGTCCTTTCTTCAGAGTATCGCCAAGAATAGTAGTTTGTGGCTTTATACATAACTGAATCCAATTTAAATTTGAAAATCGTGCTTCGATAATTCAGTGTGACTAAGAATATTGTAAATATCATCAAGAATATACATTTTTGAAAGTTCTCTCTAATGTTTTACAATAAGTTTAAAGTTATCAAATTACAAACAAGGATTTTGAGAAAATGACAATGGCCTTCTTATTTATTGGGATTAGGAAATTTTAAGGTAGAAGCACATAACAATGAACTGACAATGATGATAAAAATGACTCAATTTTTACGAAAATTAACTTAGTATATAGTAGAAAGTCGTGAGTTACAAGATTGCTTACATTACACAAACTTGACAATGAAACGAAACTTTCACGATTACGCTGTTACAAATCTTTTGAAATCAAACACACGGACTATCCGCTAAACACGGTAGTCGAACGATTAAGTACCTGATAAGCTCCGTTCACGTATTGCTGTGTATTTTTGATTATCACAAGATGAGCTGGTAGGTTGACGCCCATTGCTGAAATAAATTAAAAGGAAAAATCTGCATTTCGTAAACTAATAACGAGAGGATTTAAAAAATGTACAAAGTTTAAATACAATTTTTACATGCTAAGAACAGTTAGAGCATCAATTTAAGTGAGTTTTCAGAATCTCAAACCTACAAACTTTCAGCGCCGTTGAAACTTGGCTTCTTAAGAATTAGGTGCACAGATTAAATTTAATTTAACAAATATTTGTGCACGAAATTAATATTTAATATTTTTTCAACCACAGATTATGTCTTTTGAACAATGTATAGTTTCAAAGCACCCGCTACTTTCTACATTATATGTATGTTATAAAGTGATGAATTCCATTCATTTTGTGAAGATTAAAAATTATTTATAAAAAATAATTTCTACAATTACCGGAATTACACCACTGCCACGGCAGCTCATGAACATAAATGACAAACCGAAATTAGTATATGGCACGTGCAAAGCAAAAAATACATGCCGTGAGATTTGTGAAAACTAATTTTAAATAAAAAGGAAACGGAAGCATTATTCTGGGAATGATAACACAATCCGTTGAGGGTTCGGTTACAATCTACGATCGCTCCGTGTCACGTTGTGTCCCAGACTTTGTTATCCGAACATCGCTCGAGGTACACTTTGTATCAAACCTCAGATGATGAGGGGTTAAAGACATGTGCGATTTTGATACCGAACCGATGTGAACATTTCTGGGGAAACGCTTTGTCTTCATATCATGCCAGTTTATATGTATAAGGGAACTTATGGTTATGACGATATATTTTGTACTAAGTTGGTATTTTTTTGTATAGTTAACAAGAAGATTTTCTCAAAACATACCACCGTCACTGTTTTTGCTTACAAGACGAGAAATAGCCAATGAACTGTTTATGTACCTCAAGAAAATCTTGAACCATCCAAAAATCATCACGTGCTATGGGTAACTATATATTGTTACTAAGATGATACATTATACCTTTAATACCTACATACAGACATGACAATATGAATGAGAGGTGATTACATACCCAATGTAGTCGTCGTGATGAGTATAGGGAGATCTCTGTTTCTGAATGCCTTCTCTATGTTCATACGTTCTTCAAACAGTAAACCAGCGTGATGACATCCAACACCATTGAGGATTAACGTCTAAATCAAATAGTATTATGTTTATTTGTTAGCTTTATTACTGTTAATATGTTATCGGTGAGATTAACAAATCTTACGGATAACATATAAAATATCAGTTTAAAAAAACAATTGAAAAATATAATACAGCAATTTTATATTTTTTTAACTGATTTATTATTCATACATACGCTATTATGGATAGATAATTAGAATACCCTTTATTAATATATAATATATTTATAATTGGATTACCCTGTAACACCAGAATTAAGAATAGGATTTACATGACAGAAAAGTGGTCTTATTGCGACATTACAAGTATATTAAGAATTTATGTACGATTTAAATGTAGGTACTGTTCGTACGTTCTGAATATTATCATTAGAAAATTATCATTTGGCAACTAGCAAAACTTTTTGGTTATGATTTATTTTTGTGCTTGAATCCTTGTACAAAAAATACTAATCAGACTTATATTACTATTTTTTGTTATTATTTATATTTTAAGTTCGAATTAAAAAATATACAAAGTCCTAGTTAGGAGATTTCAATTACGGGATTAACTAATATTGGGGAAGGAATGAAAGAAGGAGATGTGTTAACGTATGTAAAGCAACGTATTAATATAATATCACGTTCTAGATGACATGAAACAATGTAATCTCAAAAACCTTGATACATAATTAAGATCATAGAATAGTTCATTTTCGTCTTCACGGCTAATTAGCTTTGTACTGACAGATAACATTACTAATCTTTCAAAATTCTACACCATTGCTTTTTAAAACAATAGTCTATTTAAAAACACAAGGATTTTTAATCAAATCTTGTGCAGGTTTCAAATTAACTTGTCGAGCGCAGAGCTTTTGATTTCTTTATTGTACTTAATTTCATGGTTGCTTACAGTACATCATGTTTTGTTTTTTCACAAGGTTACAATGTCCATGGGCGACAGTGACCCTTCACCACCAGGTGGACTGCACGCTCGTTTGCTACCTTTATACGAAAAAAGTAAGAATTAGAAACTTAAACAATAAGAAACTGACCTGAAGTTTCTTATTCTTGAGTGTGGACGCTAATGCTGTCAATTTAGCTTTTTGTTCGGGATTGAAATTGATAGTTATTTCTCTAGACAGAGCCTCTGCTGTTAAAGCCACACTTTTACGTGTATTACAGAATATCTGTAAATAGTTTTGTCGTTCAAAACAGTAATAACTATGTAAATAAGAAATCTTTCATTTAGATATTGTGCAAATAATTCTTTAAATCAAAAAGTTTTTTTTTGGGATATGCTATACTTAAAAAAAAACATGAGATCTCTCATAAGGACATATTGGATAAGGATATATTGGTTCAAAGCAAATAATCTATAGATTACATCAATTAATTTGAACTAGTAACCACTAACCTCTGCAACTGTAGTCAAGGTTTGAAAAAATTATTTTACAAATTTGCTTTTTTTTCAGATTTGAAGACTATTACTACAGTAGCAAAGCGTGAAACTACGACTAAAATATTTAGTTTTGAAATTCCAAAAAATATCGTTATTATAACAGGTTTTGCCATAATGACATTTTTGGAATTCTTATTTCTAGTTTTTCTTAATTATTTTTCCTACCAGAGTAGGCTTCCCGTTATGATATTTCTGGATTATAGGCCATAGTTTGTAGTTTAGGATGATGTCGAATTTGAATATACTAGTGCCTTCAGGACACGGGTAGCCTTCCACAACCCGCTTTAGTTTCACTGGACGACATTCATCTCCGAATCTAATGAAAAAGATATGTATTCTGTATCATGACATAATAAGAAAAGTATGAGCTAGGCAAGTATGCCAGACTCGAGTAGGCAGAGACCAGTTTGGCACTCGATACTCTCTGCCTACCCCTTTAGGGATTTGGTGTGAAGATGTGTGTGTGTGTGTGTGTGTGTGTGTAAGAAAAGTAAGGATCACGTAATCACGTACGCCAATGAATTGGTTATAAAACTAGTAATTATTCATTATTTTCTACAGTAGTAATTGGGGCATTTCACGTCAAGCGGGCAGCGAAAAAAATGTGAGGTTCTGGATTTCCTTCATAACTGGGTTAATTGAACA
>DWNR01001323.1:0-15443 GCA_018250455.1 Polygonus leo
CATCTTACCAGGTAGCAACGCATCTATAGCCAACCTCAGAAACGATTTAATCGTACTTGAGAATAATTTGTAATGTCCATAAGCGGCAGTGACTACTCACCGTCAGGTAGACTTCAAGCTCGTTTGCTTATATAATAAAAACACTCACTCCGTACATCTCGTACTCTAATACCATTCAATCTTACAAGAGGTTAATTACTAATGTTTATGGGTGGCTGTGACCACTTACCATTAGGTGGACTGTATATTCGTTTGCTACCTTTATATAAAAAAGACTGTATTTTATAATATATCAATATTTCAAACACGTGTTTCGCTCCACAATAGACCATCATGCGTTGACTCTACCGCTCTATCACGTTCGGTCGATGATACTATCAACATTAGTAATACAATAGTTACTCGTAGTACGTTTCTACTAGTAGATAGGTCGTAAGTAACTCGTTAGTGTGTCACTACGGACGATGGCGTTACAAATGGCTACAGTTACTGCACTGGCGGTAACGAACCTTGACGGACTAACAAGACAGTCAGAAATCGGCAAAACATTGCTTTTCTTTAATCTTAAATATAATACGAGACACACTTTGAACCTAGCAAATGGGTTTGCATATCTATGTCCCTAATATAGGGTAGTAATATAATTAAAATTAACAAAGTTAAGTGTAAGTTTTGATAAAACAGACAGACAGGTTTTATTACACACGTAATGTATTACAGAATTTATGCAACCATTTTATTTTTATTCGAAGTCATTTAATGTTAATGTCAAACAACAGTTTCTTCGTACAAGCCTGTTATGATTGAGTGTGTATGTTGATGTCGTGCAATTTATTTTCTATTTTATCCTAGATGAAAGCTATTTGATATCCAATGGTCAGTTTGTAGGTTGCCAGGTGGTACAAATCGTGTAATTCAACCAGCTCGTAATGATCCGTGATGCAATTCTTGTGTTCACATTTTGGTGAGGCATAGTTTTCGGATGAGGCGAATATCTGAATTCTCCTAGGCAGAGAATATCTGAATTCTCCTAGATCATCCGGATATATAGACTCTACAACGGTTGGTCGATGATGCTATTGACTTTATACGATAGTTAGTGCGTTTCTACTCGTAGATAGTAACTAGTTAGTGTGTCACTAAGTACGGTGGCGTAACAAATCGCGACAGTCACTGCAGTGGCGGCAACGAGCCTTGACGGACTAACAAGACAGTAGGAAATCGGCATAATACTGTTTTCTTTAATCTTCAACAAAATATGTTGTTATGTGGACATTTTTTCTGAACTAGTTGTTTGGGTTTGTATTCACCTGTAAACTGTATTCTTAACCGCGTCTGATTGTTAACTACAACGCAATAGCTTAATGCTTAAATATCCGGCATCTCGCGCTGGGGATCCCAAACAAGCATATCGGAGTTTTTAAAATAATGTGCATAATAAAATGTAATTGTTGCTTCAGCACAACTGTCTGAGAATCAGTATTTACTTTAATATTGTCAAAAAACTTAAGTCTGCTTATTCGCACTAGTCGCACTCATTCGCGTTAATTGAAACTATCAATAGTCATATTTTATGTACATTTAAAGCACACTTGCAAGCGAAATATTATGCGAAATTTTCTTAATTTTCAATATTTTGTTGATAGAAAAATGCACACAAACTATTCTACACAACAGTAATCAGTTAATTACAATATTCTTATTGCCAAGGTAAATGCAGGTAACAAAAACATTTTGTTATCAAATCTTTGACCCGAAATCGCAACCTTGGTGTGGGAGACGGAAGCGCGGCAGAGTAGAACGATCAACAGAATGTTTTGTGTGACTAACTCCGACTCGGAACGTAATTTTTAGGGTTCCGTGCTCATATGGTAAAAACGGAACCCTATTACTAAGACTGTATATGTACGCTGTCCGTCTCTGTATCTCATGAACTGTGATAGCTAGACAGTTGAAATTTTCATAAGTGATTCATGAGAAATAGCCCTGTGATATGATGTGTGATGGACGAATAAGTCTTAGGAATCAAACTCCTTTATGGTTTAAACGATGCATTCGACGATGTGGGCCTTCATCTTATCACTTTTGCGATGTCGTATAAATGGTTTTACAATTTTTGCAGGTGCGATATAGTTTACTCTTACTTTAACGATTACGTTTACGTTTCTATAATGTTAACTCCATCTTGTAACAACATTTATTATATGGGGTAATTTTTTAAACAAAAAAAAACTGAAAAAAGGTTAAAATTATAAAAAATATATTGATGGGTTAAAAACTCCTTGTCATTAATTTTTGAAGATTATTTTATGTAAATGTTGACCACGACTACCTTTTAGATAATCCATACGTGAAGTGAACATTTCAAGCAAGCGGCTGGTATCTCACATATACACATAACAAGTATGATAATGTCTTCCTTTAGTTCACTTAGGAGACGTAATTTCATAACTCTCTTCACACTATTTATCCACTTCTTTGTTTTAACTCCCATACAAATATTCAGAGCCAAACGAAATAAACACCTACGAGTATTAGGTCTAGTTAAGCAAATTATTTCACTTTGCGGTTTGAGTTAAAATATTGCTACATTGTTCGGTTTATACGACTTTCATTTGTAATCGTTCGTTCAGACTGCTAAAAAGTAAACACGGATCTCGTTGCTCTCTCTATTAGGTAATTTAGGATTTAGTAGGCGATGCTTTATTTTATCTAAATCTTGTAGATGCAAAAAATCTATCTAAAAAAATGTTGACCTTGTTTTTATTTTTTATCCTTTTAAGGTAGCAAACGAGCATACAGCCCACCTGATGGTAAGTGGTAACTCCCGCGCATGAACATTAGATCCCTGAGTACGATTAAATCATACGTGAGGTTGACTATAGGTGCGTTGCTACCCTTAAGATGTTCGCCTCCCGTTTAAGTATAGCCGGCAACTACGCCTCTCCAAGCCGAAACACAATAAATTGCTTCACGGAGGATTATGAGGGTGGCGGAGGAACTACATGACTTCTACCAGGTGGTAGAATATACATATAGCCAGTTGGCTTCTATATAAGGTGTATATGATTGTATACTATACAAGACATTATGTAGACGAGTCGAGTAAACAGTTTTCCTACGATAGTCTCAAGGGTACACCATTAATATACACATACACCCTAATATACATATATAATATATTGAAGTTTATGATGTGTTCAGTGCGATTTTACCGCCACTCCTGTTTCCACTACGTACCAGTTGTTTATAAGCATTTTTGGTTCCAAATTACGATACTATACGAGATGCGAACATTTCAGTCCTCGGTAGCATCATTTTATAACCAACTTTAAATAGAACTAATGCATGTATATTAGAGACTGATTGCTTGTTTATACTTCAAATAAACAAAAGCATGTCAAGTAATTGCCACTGCGCCACCACATAATTGCCTCACATATTAAATTAATAGAACAATCTTTAGATACCTTATGCTATTTTTCTACGAAACTTTAAAAGTGATTCAACGTAGAATAATTTAATGTTTTTACACTGCACGTCTGTCTCTCTGTTTTATATCTGTTATATTAATATTTTTACTAGCCCTCACAAAAATATAAAACCAGCAAACATCGTACAATCGACATTTGAATTTGCATGAGTTAATTTGCTTTAGAAATCCCGAGAAAACAACGGGTTAAAATAAATTATGCTAAAGCAATATTATTTTCATTGGAACTCGCCCACGTCGTGCGCAATGTAAGCAAACACACAAACTTAACCTTGTATTAATAATTCATAGAAAGTAAATTCAGATTGTGGTGATCTATTTATGTTGTTAAAATAATAAAGCAAATATTTTTACTATGTATGTATCTTATGAAAAGTATAATAATCTTGATTGATGGATTTTGAATTAAGAATAGGTTTTTCTTTTACATAATCAAATCTAGTTTTCATATTCTTATAACACCGGCAGGCATTTTTGTTCGTTAATTTAAATTTAGAAAAATATACCATTCTGCCGATGATTGTCAAAGCATTTCCCATTGAGCGTAAATTCTTACGATATATCGCTCTATATACTAACTAGCTGACCCCGCAAACGCAAACTGCCTTTAAAAAAATTATGAAAAATTGTATGCCTATGTTTTATTCGATATGTATACGAGTAAGCTATATTATTGGAAAGTTTTGTTAAAATCCATTCAGTAATTTTTACTTTAAAGAGTAACAAACATCCAAACAAACTTTCGCGTTTATAATATTAGTAGGATTAATCTGTTGCGTGGAATTTAAAAATATAATGATTTATAAATATAATTGAATAACATTTATAGAACGTGTTTATTATTTATTCTCTAGTGCAATCATTGAATGAAAAGGAAAGTGTCTTATTTCTTTTTCCTTTATTCCAACATTGTCAAGTTATCTTGATGCCCAACGTGGGGCGCCATAGAGAATCGTTATAAAGGGTAGTGGCACGCTCGTGGGGTAAGTAGTACAGCCCTAGTTATAATTGACGCGCTCTAGACCCTAGACGTATGAGAATTCATGCATTATGCAGTTAATAATTTGTTATATATTTCGGCTGCCTCGTGGAACAGGAGCATAATGAATCTAGCTTAACGATCAAAATAGTTCATTTGATTTAAAAATGTCTTCATTTTTTTAAATCATTTTATGTCCTTGGATTCTCTTGGCCTTGGTTGTTTTGACCTAGCATGTCTTGTATAGAATTAATCTACTTTAATTTCAAAATAACATTATAGTATGAAAAAACCATCTCTTTATTAATACCACCTCCACGCTCCACGATAAACTTAGCCTTAGAAAATTTTATTTAAAAAAAATACCTGTTGTCACACGGAATGTCACTTCGTCATTATTTTCACTTAATCCGGTTAAAATCGTATTACTTGATACAGAACTTATTCACACACAATTCACATTTCACGTTTATAATTTTATTACACCCAAGAGTAATAGAATTCAACACTACACTTTAGGTTTATGATAGACCTTGACGTTGATAATAGACGCCAACGAAATTAAGGCATAAACATAATATGAATTAAAAATAACTTTTTAAAAGGACAACAAGCACAGATTACAAAATCATGTCACATCTGTTACATAATTGGAAAAGTAAAAGTGACTCGAGCGCTCGATCGTTGTTCGAATTTTGAATGGAGTTTACGCGCGAAACGTGTACATTTCTACCTGCGCGGCGGTAAACTGGCGCGCGCGCAGGCACTCCGGCAACCGACAGGCAGTGCTGCTGTGTATCGATGCCTTAATCACGTCACTACCGTGTATGTTATTTATTAATAGTCTATTTTTTATTAGTAAACAACAAACAGCTGTCGTATACCAATACAGTTTACTCATCCTCATCTCCCTTTTTCTCTCTCTCTCGGAAAACAAATTATATAAATTTATTTTACTTATCAAGAACAATAAAATTACCTTTTTCTTTAATTAAATTAATATTATTTGATATTTTTCGCCTAATATGATATACACTTAGGTACATGTATTAAATTTTTCAACGCCACTCTCTAAATGCATTTGTAAACTTGTCTATTAAAATAATATTTACTTATTTTGCTTACTGACATTATAGTAAAGAAACCTAACATAATT
The DNA here is from genome assembly GCA_018250455.1 of Polygonus leo. Lineage (NCBI taxonomy): Eukaryota > Metazoa > Arthropoda > Insecta > Lepidoptera > Hesperiidae > Polygonus > Polygonus leo. Next base: position 5,629 of record DWNR01001323.1, read on the forward strand.
ATGAATATTAAAAGTATTTTTTTGTTTTAAATTAAAAGTAAAAGCGCTTTTGCAATATCGACAACAGCACCCCATCCCTATAAACCGGTCAAGGACCGTACAGCAACCTGTTTGACCGGATGTAGGGTAGCCAACTGCGTAGGGAAATTATGGATTTTTATGCTTCGCTGCTAGATATTGAACTGTCTATAATTAGCGGTTTACCAGGTAGCCAGTTATGCATGACGAATAATTTTATTTTTCTTGTGATAAATTTTATTATTCTACGATTAGTATTATAATTACATCAATCCTAAAGAAAACAAAACTTTAAAAGTTTATTTTAAATGGTTTGTCATTTTTTTTTTAATAAATTTATAAAACACATTTTAAATATTCATACGTTATATTACAATTTGTGTTGTGGAAGTATTTTTTCTATTCACATTTAATTTTTTACACGAAGTAATTGAGGAAATTACTCAAATTAAGTAATTTTATAAATTATCTTTATTAGGTACCTTATATTCAAAATTTAATTTTATTAATGAAATTTAATTAATCTGTACTTTCCTCGCATATTACGTACATCATTTACATTTTATCTATGAAAAACAGTGTTGCTGATGTAAGCAGCAATAAGCTATATAAAATCTCTATCCGTTTTATCTTATCAATCTCCAAGTTATATGATGTACATAGCATTATCGTACGCTAGGCTTTCCCCCCGACTTCGCTCTTGTATACCAAAATGTAGTTTAACGGAATAAATATGAGATAACATTTGAACGGATGGGGTAACGATAGATATTATATAAAAAAACATTAAACTTATTAATAATTGGCCAATTACTCTGGGCATATATGGCTGAGACCAAAACACGTGCACGATTAAAAAAAATATGGTTTTAAATGTTTAAAGCCAGGTTTTTATTTCCCAGTTAAAATAAAAACATAAGAAAGAACTTAGAAAAATAGTTTAGATAAAAGTTTTATTTGTAGAATTATATCATTTTATTAGTACGTGACATTTCTTAAAACATAATCCTACGTGAAGGTATTGAAAACATGATAACGTGTAGCAAAATATGATTGTTGTTAAAGATGATACCGGAGATTACTCATTAATGTATTATAGTGCTTATAATTAATGCATGTATGAATAAATTAGCTAGCTTAGTGCAAACATCTGTAAATTAAAACTATAATCTAAAATTTATAATTGAGTATGGAACTATAAAGTTAAGTATACCTATGATCATCATTAAATGCTCGAAATATCTGTTTTATAGGTACTATATTAATTTAATTTTTAACAAAACTTGAGTATTAACGCGCAATATTAGTCCTGTTATCATTTTAAGAATGCTTGTATGCTTATGCTTAACCTAATGCCTCACATTCTCATTACATATATCAATCATCTTTAATTGTTCCTGATGAATGCTTCTCATAATCAATCAAATTATACGTTATTTGTAAATATTTTTTACTCATTAAAACGGACTTACGAAATCTAATACCAATGCATTACAGTAAAACCAACCAACCATCAATCCATGACGTATGCTGAAAATAAAAAAAAGTAAATTCTTGTGTTAGCATGTATGGAATATTCCTGTAACTAAACTATTGTGTCTGTTTGTTCTTACCTTCTTAAGAGTACATTTAGTACTCTTAAGTAGGTCTTAATTTACGCTCGAAGAATCAAAATGTATGTAGTACCGATTACATTTTTGAAAAAGATTATTTAATGGATAAATTTATATTTCATACGTTTACATTTCATTACAAATTCAATAATTTTAATTTTACTTCCAGGTCTATATACCTTATAACAATTATTCATTTAGATTCATTAAGATTACGTAGACTACTGTAATTACTTCAAGAACAAAAATCAAAACATAACGTTTAAAATCAGAAAAGTAAAGTCAAATTCGTATGTAATTGAAATAGACGGTCTTCCGCAAAATTTCATGAGATGACATAACGTTATGATTGCCTAACGCTATCGAAATTTTCTAAGTACCGTTAAGTATTACACCTACTTATATTTACACCATTCAGGCCTGAGCAGCGGTCACAAACTCAGAACAGTGAATTGTTCTCACTCGGCCTCTCTCTCGGCTCTCACTCAGGCCTGAAGCGGCTGTTTACTATACATCCTATTTGAACCACGGGGTCAACGAGGTGGTTTCAATAGAATCCTGCCTAACCCAATTCTTAACACCAAGAAATCGAATATGTAAAAAAATACCTCCCCGCAAAAATTACGGTAAACTTCGATTAGCCAAGTAAGTTTTTTTTTGTGATACCCTCCGCTCTTCCTAAAACGGACGAAGGGTTATGTGATAACCAACCCACTAAAATACACACGGTGTTCCACCTCACTACCGAGTGGTCTCTCAACCTCAATGTCAAAGATGAATTACTTCTCATCGATGTCTCCTGAGCAGATGTCCTTATTTATCTCTTAATTTTTTTTATTGTATTATATAACTGGATAATATAAAATATAAACCATACCGTGCCATTTGGCTCTCGATACTCTCTGCTAACTACTAACGGGATAGCCGTTAGGGATTTGGCGTGAAGATATGTATGTATATATGTATGTAAAATATAAATATAGTATGATTATAATTACCTGCCTATATGATAAAAAGTCTTGCCATAACCCGAAAAGCTGGCCACCGCGTCGGAAATGCCGCGGCTGTGACGTATGACATAGGCTCGCTAGCATACTTGCTAAGCCTACTTTATTTTTCTCGCAAAAAACACCAGCCTCCTTTGTTCAGTGGCATGCAGAATTTCTCACAGCCATTTTGCTTTATTTGTATTGGAGGAATAATGCGCGTAGGTATGTTGGTATAATTATAGAGTCAACTCGAGATAACATTAATTAACAAGATATTCAAATAAGTATACTTAGGCCTTACATCTTCAAAGCCAGTAAAACATGTCACTATGCATTTACATTAACATATAAATAAGCCGTAAAGTTTGTAAAATTATATTCTTTAGCAACTTGGTGTTTCTGCTGAAGAACAGTGCGATGGTTGTTTTGTTAACTATGTTATATAAGTCAATACGTCTTATTAATAAAAATAAGTCATTTTTTAAACGACTTCAAGTCCTCTTCGATCGTATTTACAGTTGATACCAGAATCTAAAATCAATGGACAGAATATTTGTAAATTGTATTATAGCCGATAAAACAAATATAACACTCATCATAACAAAGAAAAAAGGAGAGCGATATTTCCACTTATACATAATTATTAGCAATAATGCTTTCTTTTTTATCTATTATGTTTTTATATAAGTATTCTGATAGTTCCAACAATATGTTACCAAAACACAAAGAATTAACGAATATTTTATATTGTAGGTTACTTAATAAAATATTCATCATAAGGAAATCAGTTCGGAGCGAACAACGGTAACTGCAATGTATTTAACACAAAAGTACACACACAACGCCGAGATGAACGGCCGCGTTTCTTAACGTCGCTTAGCAAAGCTGTATTCAAGACACACAGCTGCCAATATGCTAACACCTGAAAAGAAACCTCATGCTTAGGTCCGTTCCACATGTAACATATTTCGTTTACTACATATAGTAATAATAACCCAAATATGTTACACGTGAAAAGTTTATGAGCAAGGAATTTTACAACACTAAATATTTCACTGTGAATAATTTGACTCCAAAGAAAGGTCAAATTTAAAAAAGCTGTTTTAAAAAAATTCAAATCTTCCTAATTTCTATCTAAATTGGATGAAGTTTAGCTGTTACCCTTTACCAAACATTCTAGTACCTGACCTATACCAACCACCAAATACCTATTTTTAGTTTTACATTTACCTATTTATTATATTGCAAGGATTATAATCGACGAATGATTACATACACGAACCAAGGTTACCGACATAGCTCTCAGAATTAGCAAGTTGAAGCGGCAATGGGCCTGGCCATATCGAACGGAGGACCGACAACCGTTGCCAAAAAGAGTCCTCTATTTGCGACTTCGTCTAGGGCCTAGACTCTAGGCAAAAAGAGCAAAGTTCGCCTAGTTAAACTGATGATCAGAAGAAGGCAGCGGGACGCCGCTGTATTCAGAACCCGGTTGGATTGGCATTGAGAAGAGGCTTATATCCAGGTAAATGTAACCAAGAAATAAAAAAACTTTAATATGTAATACACATGCTTATATTCAAACGAAATTAGTCAGTGTAACATCGTACATGTTGTTGATTCAGGTCCTACGTACCTAAGATGGGGCAAAGAACGCCCACAATGCTCTGCGATCCAGTTATTTCGCTCCAGGAGTATATACCTTTTGCTTCTGCAATGATGGTTCGTCGCCATTTTTGCTTAAATCGGCCCCGCATCAAGGTGACAGCCCCGCCAAATGGATAGGGTATAGGAAGCTAATCACTCACTTGCCTGAATTCTCAGGATTAAAGAAAACGTCGTACATATCGTCGTACGTACAAATAAAAATATCTGTATTTCTCTTACCTTCAAATGCCAATATCACTTTTCTGCTAAACGCAACAATCGCAAAATCGCATACCATCACACATAAATACAACAGAGTCTTTAGGATAGCTGCTATTTTGCCCCAAGTAAGCTGAGAAGATGGGAATCTGGGGCAGTGTCGAGGCTTTTGTTCCGAAATCTAGATACGTTACCTAGGCCTCGACCGCGTCTTTACGTGAGATGATGGTTCGACCTCATTGTGTGTTTACGAAATGGATGTGTTCCAGAGTATTTTTAATCTGTATCAAGATTTTTTGTGTTATATAGGGAAATCAAGCCTGAAGTACGCCGTTGGCCTGTCGTGGAGATATGTTAATAAACTACTAATACGACTGATGTTGCATCAAAGTAAATATGTAAGTAAGTAAATATGGATGAAAACATTCCTCTCCAAACTAATTATTGCTTTACTAAGGATTAAGGGTAGATATGGTACCTGGCAAGGTAGAAATTCTATTATCGTATAAGCATGCATACAATCCACGTAAATAGTTACTACTAGCCTTTCTTTACCATGGACGCATCTGACAGCGTTATGTATACGAAACACAAAAGTTGCTTCCTGCAGGATTACGAGGGTGGCGGTTGCACCTCTTCGTTCGAACTACACTACCACCTTTAAGAACTATGTGAACCACACAAAAAGCAAAGATTTTTAAAATGGCCTTTTATATTTTTTACCAATGATCTGTCGGCCAACAACGTCCCTTACAAACATTACTTTAAAAATACATCAGATTGTGGTTGTAAAATATAATTGCTAATTATCAAAGAGTTTCTTCAATGTTAAAAATTGGTAAACTAACAAATGCTGCAATAAAGGTCGCCAAAGAACGTACCTACATAATAGAACACAATGTTTAATGGATGTATTGTTCGTATGACACAAGCTCATTGCAACTAAATTCACGTAGTCAGTACGGGGTCACGTTCTATCTAAGCATCGGCATTATATATGTAATAAAAATAGTAGTTTACCAGGTACTCCCACGAGAAGGAACCACCATCACAAGAATTATCCCTCATAATGCTCCGTAAACCAATTCTTGTGTTTCGGTTCGGAGATTCGAGGTTCGTGGTTAAAAGCTATATTTAGGAGGTGAACATCTTAGTCCTCATGGGTAGCAATGCATCAAAGGTTAACGTCAGGTACGATTTAAACATACTTTTCCAAATCTCCTTAGATCTGAGTGACAACTTACGAACAGTTGGACTGCACAACTGGTTGCTCTGTAGAATGAAAATGTCAGTAATATGCGAAGATGAAGAGTTGCAGTTAATATTACTAGTATTTATGGGTGACAATACACAACTGATACTTATCGATTTAAATAAATCGATTTGAAAATGAATAAAAAGTAACTTCATGTAACGCTCTTAGAGGATATATATTTTTTTCCTGTCCCTCAGGAACAGATTTTGGTAACAAAATGTTACTCTACGATCTTTTATGCACCTTTTCTGACAACGTGTAGAAATTAAGTAGTTAAAGTGTGGAACAAACAAACATGTAAACATTTAAAGTAAAACAATTAAAGTTTTAGTAGTTAGGATAAGAATTACAAACTCTTTGCCACATCAATGCTCTAAGTAACCAGTCGTCATAGCAACACGTTATTGACAAAATCCGACAGTATTTTCGAAACTTTTTACTATAAACCACAAAACATTGTAAAATGGTTCGCAATTAAACAAACGCCATGAAGCTGCTGAAGTTCCACCTCCGGTACCATCCGCCTGGCATCGTGCTGGAGTATTCCCAGAAGGGTGTGATAAAGAACAAGGACATTGACCTCTTGGAGTTGAACTGCAAGTATGTTACAGTGTATTATTTTGTAAATAAGATAATTTTAACACTGTTTCTAGTTACGCAGTGTAGTTTTTTCCCACCTACTCGTAAATTGCAAGGTTCATTAGGTACACACTTTTAGTTATTGAAATATACATATGATTTCGAAATTATTTTTCCCTAAAATAAAACAAAATCTACGTTCCTGATTCCTGCCTTTATTCATATTCCATAAAAGTTAAGTTTTCCAATGTTTAAAATTCAAATATCTCATTAAATAAATAAATAATAGTCATTGCCATCCATAGATATTTGTGAAACAACCAAATAGGTAAGGGTTCTTCCCTTAGGATTGCGATAAAAGTGATCGTAAAATTAACCTTATAATTAACAACGTAATTCTGTGATCTGTGGTGATCAAAAAAATAGGAAATTTTCTAAGTGCATCCGAACTTGACTTTATAATTTTCGCTTTATAATGATATACATAATGTTTCTATTATGTTTTAATTTGCTATTTGTAACCAAACAGCGTAGCGACATACATCAAAATACGTCATGGGAATGTTATGTTATGTTATGTTGTATGTGTGTATATAAATTTATGGTTTTGCGACAGATTTGTGTACACACACACATTTAATTACAATGTAAATTTTAACATTTACACTGTATCAGACATAAAAAGCTCTTTTTATCGTCTAACTGAACTTAATATTATTCCAAACTTGGCTGCCTAAAATATATTTGTTTTATCATGATATAGTGCCTAGTTCTCTTCACGACTGTATTCTCTAATATTTTCGCCATTCGGATTTCCGTTGCAGCATCTTGATAACAATAACATACCTACAAACTGACTTTCATTCCAAGAAAGTTTCTAATAGGATGTCGGATCTTATCATTAGAAACGAAATAGGCTATTCCCGTTTTATCTATATATTAATACGTGAAGCAAAAACTTTGTACCCTTTTTAGGGACATTACGGGCGGAAGAATATGAAATTGACAGGATTAATGTTTATATGGAGAAGAAGTGCAGAAAGCTAATATTTTTATTAATATTGCACTATAAATACATTACTTTAAAAAAGTCAATATTGTCTTTCTTTATTAAATACATTATTTTTAATTATATTCTATTATTTTTTATTATTATTATAGTGCATGTGTGAATAATCACAGTACTTCTTTTTTAAATTGCTAAGAGCGGCCACAGATTTACACACTTAGCAAAAATCACGTGTTTATCTAATACGGTTCAAGTGATAGTGGCCCTCGGTGACGGACGGACGGCGGAGAGTTAGCAAAAGGGTGTCAACCCTTTGAGTACGAAACTTGACCCTTGACTGTACGATAGCTTACGAGAATGACGTTAACACAGGGCTTCAAAAACTACTTCTTTCTCCACAGTTCAGATATAAAAGAAATCGCCAACCGGCTCTACCAACGCGAGGTCCTCATCACCGAAGAGGTCCGTGAGCAGCTGGAGCAGTGTCTGGAGACGCTCAAGAAACGCATCGAGCACGAGGGCCCCACCGGCAAGAGATTCTATATTTACATGACTTTGCAGACACATGTGCTGCCTCTCACCAATGTCGCATTTGATAAAACTGGACACAGGTATTTTAATGCAATATTTGAAATTAATACTTTGGTACATTCGTTTTTTCATTCATATTTTCACCTTCCATTTCAAAGTTTATTTCCTCACAATCCTACATGAAACAATTGTTCCGTTTGATTTGGAGATGCGTGGTTACCGGCTATACATCATAGAATATTACATCTAAGTCGTCAGGGGTAACAACGAATCTAGTACGATTCAATCGTACATGGGGATGAATACTCGTGTTTATATCAGGTATCAGTGACCACATACCTGGACTGCATAATTCTGTGTCAGCTTTATACCATATTTAATATAGAGCAGAGCAAATACAGAGCTTCTGACAAGTTAGGATTTATACTTAATTCCAATTATAAATAGGAAAACTAGGGATAAGTCTCTACCGTGGTGTGACAAGATTATATTCATATAGTGCAACTATTGAAATATTTGTAGTTGATTAGAATTTCTTGAAATAATTGAATTCACAGATGTCTTTCGGGCAGTTACGACAGAACATGTAAAGTATGGGACGTAGAGTCGGGCAAGGAGATGAAGACTCTTTCTGGTCACCAGAATGTAGTGTACTCCGTTGGATTCAACTTTCCGGCTTGGTTAGTATTTAATCTGTGCGTTACAGCATTAACGTTTACAATTTTACTTAATGTAGCATTAATAAGAAAATAATCGAAGACGAAAATATTGATTTCATATGGAACGCAAAATACAATGAAAATGCTAATGTTCCATATATATATCAAATTGAACTCAAATGTTCCATGCATAATATCACGTATATGCATGGAACATTTGCAACCAAAACATTAATTTAAATAAAAAGTAAAAATATGTATGCTATATACGTTCCTCCAATTCGTATATTTTTTAGTATATAGATACATCTACAAATATGTGAACAGAATTATTTATATATTAAGGTCAAAGAGCGGAACAAAGTTATCAAAATGATATACAATAATTTACGTATTTTTGTGTAGCAATTGTGTACAGAATATTTATAATTTTATTATAATATAGTTTGCTTTGTAGTAGAATTCGTGTAGATTGAAGTTCCACCATCACCGCCACCTAATAATCCTTTTGGAAAAGCGTGGTTACCCCTTCGATCACTAATTAGTGATCACTAATTAGTGATCGAATGGGTGAAGAGGTTAAGTTGCCCATTACATGGTACAAATGAGGTGAATAGCTTAGCTCTCAGGAGTAGCATATTAATCTCATAAAGAGATTTTAAATGGGTTGTTTTCAACTGTTCACGTACAACAGTGATCAGTTACAATCAGGTGGACTGCAGGCTCCTTCGCTATCGAAGCGATCGATGCAGGCTCTATCGCTAATACGAGTATCTATCAAGCTTACATGAATGTGACCGGCCCGGTATTTGCGCGTAGCTGCATACAAAAAGTATCTTTAACGCATGCCAGTACGGTTCAGGTCAAAGATCTAAGTATGGATGTGTATATTGTGCAGAAATCTTTATATATTAATTAAATTTTCTGGTGGTAGAACTCGTGTAGTTCGACTACCACCTAGGTACCACCGCCACCCTTATAATCCTCGCATGGTTGCCGTCTATACTTATACACGAGGCGAACATCTTAGTACTAGGGGTAGCAACGCATCGGTGATCATACTCAGGTATGATTCAAGCGTACGATTACTGATGTCCGTGAACAGCAGAAACCACTTACCATCAGGTGGGCTGCATGCTCGTTTGCTAACTTTATACGATAAAAAATAGGCCAAGTAACACAAGGTGCAAAATTGTAATAAAACCGATGAAGTTGCTTTGAAGACAGGTGGTAGAACTCATGTAGTTCGACCGGGGAGGTACCACCGCCACCCTCATAATCCTCCGTGAAGCAATT
>DWNR01001324.1:0-15441 GCA_018250455.1 Polygonus leo
GCCGTCTGTCTGTCCGTCTGTGTGTCACCAGGCTGTATCTCATGAACCGTGATAGCTAGACAGTTGAAATTCTTACAGATGATGTATTTCTGTTGCCGCTATAACAACAAATACTAAAAAGAGAATAAAATAATAATAAAGTGGGGCTCCCGTACAACAAACGCGATTATTTGCCGTTTTTTATAGATAATAAATAGTACGGAACCCTTCGTGTGCGAGTCCGACTCGCACTTGGCCGGTTAATAAACTATAAGACAAATAAAGTAGAGTTACCTATGGCTCTTTGATTGACGTCAGCACCAGCCTCCACTAAATCTTGCACCAGCTCGTTGTTGCTGTATGCTATTGCCAAATGTAAGGAACTGGCACCTGTGACATGAATAATATTTATACGTTTTTCTGGGCAACCTGTCCAGTTCTGTTCATTAGAACTTCAAGGAATGTTTGAAAAAAAAAATTAAAAAAGCGTGTGTGTGCAATTCAATCACGGCAGAAACAAACTATTTAGTGTAATAGGGATATTGCGGCTTATAAAATTACGCCTAATTTAAGTAATTCAAGTTCTAAGCTGTAATGTAATACTTTTTTAAATTTGGTTAGGTTACTTCCATCGAGATTAAAATTAAAACGATTCTAAAGAAGTTTCACTTCAATAATTTTTCCAACCGTTTTCGAGTTGCCGTTAGTAATACATTTAGGTAGTGACACCTACAATTTTATTCACACCTTCAGTTGAAACAAAAAAAAACTCACCGAGATATTCTTCGCCTTCTACCACATCCAAAGATAATTTTGGAAAACATTTCACAAGTGTTCTTGCCAGTCTTGTGTGTATCTGAAAAATAATAAATACTCTGATTAAAAAAATGAATTGCTTAAGTTAAAAGTTTTCAGACTTAAAAAAAAACTTTTTTATGGACTACTTTATGTCTTAGTTACTCAATACGTCTAACAAGCAAAACGATCTAGCCAATCTGGAGAAGTGTCTAGGGTTCAAGGGACCGATGGAATGTCTTCCGGTTCCTGCCAGGTCAATAACAGATATAGGTACAGAAACTGATATTCGAAAAGAAGTCGTGTAATAACTGTAAGCTAGCAACTTTCACAAATTCAAGCGCAATTTAATTATTTAATATAAGAATATCGCGTTTTTGCAGTCAAGAAATAGAAATAACAGTTGACTATCTAGTCTTCTTGCCTGCTCCGTGTTTTTAGTCCTCTGTAAGTTACGTCCCATTCTTGAAATTGTCCAGGGCCCCAGATAGATTAAAGATGGCAATGCTAACTAGAATGCCTACTTTAGACTGTTTGAAGCATTTGAATTGAAGTACAAACCTTAAATATGCACATCTTAAAGCTACGTCAGAACAGAACCTTGGATATCTACCTTAGTGTCACAAATAATGAGGACGTGCAAAAGCGACTCCCCCAGCGCTCCACGATAGCTCATTTGCCAACAAGCGGTGTGGTCTTCCCATTTCGCCAGAGGATCATGAGGTGAAAGCGATGCTTCGATTGGGAGCACCACCTAAAAGTAATAAAGAAGACTTATAATCCTAAGCAGTATTAAATACGATATTGCGAATGCTTTTTGTTCTTTGATATCTTAACTACTCGACTAATCATAATGAAGTTTTGTACATATTATATTGTCGGGAGCATAAAAAAGCATATAAACGTAAGGTAATATATTATCCACAACAAAAGCTATTGTCGAGTTCCCGAGATAATATAAAGATTTTTTGTTAAACAATTACCGCCAGAATGCACAGGAGAAAAAAAATGTATTATGTTTTATGCGACTCTCTCTCACACTATGTATTTATGGTAACTCTGCATATATGGTCAACCTCAAGTCCTATCAATTGTGAATTCTATACAGGCAGTGACCATTCACCATCACATTGTCTGCATGCATATTTGCTAATGCTACCCTAATTTCAAAAATCCGTATTAGGCGTAAGTTCTACCATCATAACTGCAAACAACTATAAATATTTAAAAGAAATCTTCTTAAAAGAGTCAGAACACAAACAGAATAATTAATATTATTATTTATTTTAATAAATATGAATAAATGATGATGAGTACCTGCTCTTGATCTCGGAACTTCCATCTAAGGTACTCCGCCCTGTTGATAACCCTGCCCCGCCCCCCCGCGTACATGTACGCTGAGAATTCTTCGCGGATCAGCCGCTCTGCCGCCACCATGCCGCCTTTAGTGTATGTTTCTAGCAGAAGACCACCTGATTTGATGACAAATAAAGAAATAATGAAAACCTTATTTTTTTTTGTTAAATAGTCGAATCGTGAATCGTGAGACTATAGTGATGGGGAAAAATTTAACTACATACCTACTACGATTACCGAACTACCGAAAATACCGATTTATTATGTGGTGAATTATCCCTATTTTTTTACTGTAAGTACTATTAGTTGCTGTAGTCGCCATATATTCCGTTAAAAGATCAAATGTTTACCTACTTTGGCTCTAGATACAGTCGCGTGAGACACGGACGGATGGACTTCACTGAAGGGTTAGTAATAGGGTTCGGTTGGCACCCTTTGTACACGGAACCCTAAAAAACTCAACTCGGCTCGGCTCAACTCAATAATCATTTCCAAGTACGATTGAATCATACCTGATTTAGATTACAGATGCGTTGTTAACTTGTTACCCTTGAGGACTAAGATGTTCGCCTCGTGTATAATTATAGCCGGCAACCACGCCTCTCCAAACCGAAACACAAGAATGGCTTCACGGAGGATTATGAGGACTATTTTTATTTTATTATTTATCTTTTAATGATATTTATAACATAGTCATACCTTTTTTATAATCAGCAAGTTTATAAAGTACGGTGTGTTCTTCAGTATGCGGTTGCGATATGACTCGGTCGAGCACCGAACCCGCGGCCTGCACGCTTGTCGCCGAAAACAACTTGATTAGCGCTGCGCCCATCGCACTGAATAACACACAAGTTGCAACACACATACTTTTATATATTACACTAGCGGACCCAGCAAACGTTGTTCTGCGATAAAAAAAATAAGGATTGATGGGAGAAGGGTGTAAAAGGGTTTTAATTTTTTTTAGTGCCGAATCATAAAAAAATAATAACAAAAAAATCTGTCCAAAAAATTTAAAAAAATGTAGGGGATCTTATCATTTAGGGCTATGAAAAATAGATGTTGACCGATTCTCAGACCTACCCGATATGCACACAAAATTTCATAAGAATTGGTCGAGCCGTTTCGGAGGAGTTTGACAACAAACACCGCGACAAGAGATTTTTATATATTAGATAGTTCATTTGAACATTCTCTAGTTTTATTTGGTCAAAATAGGTTTGAATAATGATTACTTGGCATTTTGATAAGTTGGATTTTGCTAGTAATTGTAATTTTTATAAGTTGACCCTATGCGATGAAACGGTAGCGTAATACCTACAGACCTAATTATTTATACAAAGAATATTTTTTGACACACATCGATCCGGTTACGGCCATAGCAGGGTCATACTATGGACTGGTATAGTTTGAAAACATTTGAATATATGTAACTCCTAAACTTATTCAGCTACTGTATAGAATAACAACATTTACAAAAAAATCGTATCATTAAGACGATTTTTTTTTCTGGTGAACTTTATACATGTTAACCCATTTATTGACTAATTGACCTAGACCTTGGACTTAAACACGGATACAAATACTGTTTTATCTCATTGTTCTCTTTATTTTTTATCTTTATCTAATAATCGATTAATCTTATGTTCATAATACCGCGGTAATGTCCTAATGACATAATTTTTACGAGCTGTAATTAGAAATAACATCAGATCTGTTATTTTGTACATCACATAATGTGTAACAAGATCATAATGTGCAAATATAGGCAGAACACAATATCAGTTTTCCATAGGTCTAGCAAAATACTTGTGAGACCTGCATCAGATATCAGATACAGTTCTATCAATACTGAGAACACAATGGAATGAAAGGAAAATTATCAAACACATGGAAACCGTTGTAATATGAATATGGATATCGGAGGCACCCAAAAAAAATTTTGCAAAACATTATTAAAAAAAATCTGGATCTACAATAACGCCCACCAGGTTCACTATATACATATAGCCAGGTATACTTAAATAAAGTACCCTCCAAGCGACACATAAAGTACACAAACAAATCTCATACACAATGCATTATTAATAATTGTATTCAAATTGGATATTCAATACGTTCGTAATAAAAAAGGAAAATCAACAGTAGTTGCCACATTAATATGTTACCCGTAAGTCGTAATTGATACGAACAGACAATGTAGAGACGAGCATCACAATGACAAACTTACGTTACAGATAATATATCACAATGTGTCTTGTAGGTATAATGTGTTATAAATCGTATGTATTTAGTTTATCGGCGGAATTTTTCGTTCACGCCTCTCTAGTCTGTCATATTCCTAGCCTCGTTCCAGTTAAGCAAGGCTATGATAGGAGGGTAGGTTGAAGGTCCTTGACCGTCCCATAGTTTTGGCGATATTTGCTAATAGATTGCGAAGAATTATGACTTACCAATGAGACCTTCGATAGAATGTTCAATATTATGTTTGTCAAATTTGGAATTTGAATTGTGTTCTTTGTTATTTAAAGGCGGCGTTATCGCTTTGTTAATATGAATGATTTATGTGTTATATGATTTATGTCCGTAGGTTTTATTAGTAAAGGAACAAGTGCATAAAATTTTATTACTTTACCTAATTGAATTACTTGATGTAACTTGTAAGATACTTAGCATTTTTTCTGTATTTATTTTCCATATCAATGCAGTTCGTTTGCATTATATATGGGAGTTCATGTTTGTTATTATATAAGATCCAAAGAAAACATATATCCAATAAAGATCGGTTCGCAAACTCAGTCCACCTTAAAAATGTTGCTCAGGCTGTAATTACTAAACACCCTCGTTTTTCCATAGGACAAGCTATAGAAAGTATACCTTTCTTCAATTTTCCATAAAAACAGAGTGCACAATAAGCACACAAAGTGACTCTCTCAGTCCAAAATTGAGTTGCTAGAGAAGATACGTTACCATGTAGAGGTCGCCATAGCGGCACACCTTCCAGAAGCCTTTGATGCTCGCGAGCATGGTGCGCGCGCGCCGCTCGCCGTACCGTGCTGCGGCGACTTTTCTGAAACAATTGAAAAATTATATTATTTACACAAATGATTTTTTTTCTCCTTTTTTGAAGTCAATTAAAACAAAGTAAAAACTGACAACAACTCTACTGCTAGAAGTCTTCTCTTTTAATAACTAAATAGGGTCAAGTGCAGTTTGAGAAGCGCTATCCGCGTTTTTAAGACTTTTTTTTATTTTTAGACATGTTATTTTATATTATATACAAGCTGTGCCCGCGGCTCCGCCCGCTATCCCTCCTTTTAGGGGTTGAATGTTTATGGCCTGAAATCATGCCGGGGGTCTTCTCGACAGATTAGTAAAGTTTGCATCAAAATCCGTTCAGCCACGTGATGCGTGGTCAAATAAACAGACAAACGATAAACAGACAGACAAAAATTCTAAAAACTGTTGGAACGTGTTCTGTTATCGATTCTAAGTATCCCCAGCCAATTTTTTTTTTAATATCTTCCATGTACAGACTTTTGACCCTCTTTAGCTTTATTATATGTATAGATTAGGCTATTTTAATTATATCTTAGGGATCTCTTAGGCGAGGATTTCTTTTACCGAAAAACAAATGAAGCACTTTTAAGACTTTCGGAACGGTTACTACGAACTAAGAGATACAGGTAAATAAAATAAGCAGGCACTTATTTTTGTTGCACTTAAGAGACTTCGGACTTCTATCCGTACGATTTCATTCAAACAATTTTGGATTTAAAAGTAAAAAAATATATTTTTAGATGTATTTTTTCCTAAAAAATAGGATAATAATTTATCAATGCCAGAATTAGATAAGTTTACGATCTGTAAGTAGTGTTATCGGTTAATAAACGAGGGCGGCACTCGACATCTTATTTAATGCACATCGGATAAAAATTTTAAGGTTTTCGCGTATGGTATTTTTTTAACATCTTCCTCAAAGATGTTTTTAATATCTTGAATTTTCCTAAAGTTAACCAATTTAGTTTTGACTTTTTGTGCCGATATTATGATAATAACACCTATCTATCTGTAAAGATAAATCATTATCTGATATATTGAATAACTATTGTATTATAACATAACACTGTACCATAAATTTATATTACAAACAGTTTAAAGTATTTCATTACTATGGTCCCATGATCTGATCACCTGTATTGTAATTGCCTTATTAATTGCTCTGGAAAATTCATAGATTCGATATTGGGAAGTAATTTAATCGAATACTATATAGTCTACGTGTGTAGACAATATAATCATAATACAATCTGCGTTAAGTAATTTTCCTTAAACTGCGTTAAGGAGTTTCCTTAACGCAGAAGTTATGCTAATAAATTAATTCTTTTTATATATAGAGTCTTCTCATTGCATATATTCTCAACCGCAAGCACGACTAAAACTAATCACTTAATATAATTTTAACCGCAGCTTCAATCTCCATATGCAGTAAAGTAAATATTATATAGATGTTTTCAAACTACTACGATTAAATGATTCGCAACCGCGGACGTATGGCTCGTGTGATTGTTATGGGTGTGTTAATTGATTTAGGTTTTTTATGTGTGGCGTATAGACAGGTACGCACGATTGATTCATAACATTTGAGCTCTTACTGAATTTATTGAAAATAGAGTTCGCCTTGTGCTCGAAATTCGAGCATAATAAAAAAAGGCCATAAAATAAAGAAGAAAACCGTTTTTTGCATATATTTTCTAAAGAGGTCCAAAGTTTTTGCTTCACGTGTTAATATATTGATTAGGCAATTTTCTTTATCGAAAAATGGTAGCTAACGAGCATACTCGTTTGTCCATCTGATGGTAAGTGGTCCCTGCCGCCAATGGACATTAGTAATCATTCCCAAGTACGATTTAAACGTACATGAGGCCCACAAATGCGTTGCTACCTCTAATGACTGAGACGTTCACCTCATTCGTAATTGTAGCAACCACGCCTTATCAAACCGAAACGCAAGGATTGCTTCACGGAGTTCTATCACCTGGTAAAATATATGATAAAATCTATAAAACCACTTATACCTAAAATTTCACTCTTTAGTTTTATTTAGCGCATACTTGCATAGGTATGTTGAGTTCACTGGCATGCTAGTGTCACTACACTTATAATACATACATTCATTTCCGCTTAGAAGTAGTTGTTTTATAAACTAGCTGACCCGACAGGCGTTGTCCTGTCTTAACTATAAATATTGTTAGTAAAAAAGTTATGTTGCTATGGTAACAATAGAAAAGTTAATATGATCCTTAGGGTTGAATTTTCTAATTATCCGCCCAAATTTCTGGATTGGACTATGAACACTGATGAATCATTAATTTATGTTTTATATCAGGTTTTTGTCCGTCTAAAATCCTTTTTTTATTTTAATAATGTTTACCGTTCTCTTTGTATTATGACAACTTAATTATTATTGATCTTCCTCGAAGAACAGGTTAGTTTTATTTGTTTGATACCACGCGTTATCATGTGCTATAAATGTTCTAAAATTAAACTTTAAAATACGTTAAGTAAATGTAACAAACAAATTTATATTCTTATTATGTCCTCATTAGCCTGAATAACATTATATTTATGAACAAGTCATACAGTAAACATAATTTCTATATTTTAAAACGTCTCGTAGACACGAAAGTCTCGTACAGTTTTTTATTTTCCTATTTGTGCTAGGATATTTCAGTCGATTTGTTGTTTTCCTAATTTCGTCTGCTTTTATTCTCGATGGTCTCTGTATCTCTGTACCTGATCATGTTCAGAGACCATAAAACAGAATGTTTAATCGTCTTCGTGTTCACAAGTACGAGTAATATCGTTTATGGTAGTATATATTGATATTAATTTACCTTACTAGTAACTGCGTGAAGATGAAAATTGTTCATACTTCATATCCCTCGTAGCCCTACAGTTACAGCCCTAAAAAGTACGGAAAGAAACAGCGGAAATAGATGTAATAACTTCTTTATTTTTAATTTAAACCAGTTCACTTTAACCTTACGAATATATGAATAGCAAAATACATACAAAAATAAACCAGTTATGCAAATACTGGACTGAAATGATGTAACACTTAAGTAAACACTTATATCTGATCAATTATTTCAAATGATATCTTCAATCAATATTGCCGTTTATAGATTAATAAAACGATTTTACGTGCAGTATCTTTAAAATATTCAAACAACATTTGTTTACTTCAAGCCTTTATCGTGCTATTATTAATCTTATTTTTTTCATCGCATAAAGGTAGCAAACGAGCATGCACTCCACCTGATGGTAAATTATCACTGCCGCCCGTGGACATTGGTAAACAACCCTTTCAACAATTGAATCGTACCTGAGGTTTACCACGGATGCGTTGCTACCACTCGACAACCACGCGTCTCAAAACCGAAACACGAGAATTGCTTCACAGTGCATTATGAGGGTGGTGATCCCCAGTCGAACAACATGAGTTCTACCAACTGTTAAATTGAAATTAAATATCATTTAACTTATTCTTTCGCTGTTATTGCCGTTTTCCTATAAATATCGTTACACAGTACTCTGTTTTCTTTTAAGCTTCTTATTCTCCCCGTCTCTTTTCTTTTTTCTCTACTTCTATTACTTCCACAATTTTATTACGTAATTTAATATCACTTTGCTCTTGCCTTCTCTTCGTCTATAAAATTACTTTATAACCTTCAATCTTTAATGATGATATATGATCTCTATTTCTATCGCTCTCTCGTTCGAATCTACTTTCATAATACATTATTTCTCTTTTTATAGTCACACTGGTAGATTTTTATGTTATCAAATACACGAGAACAATACTTTTACTTACGTCACAAACAATATTAATTTCGCCGGTGGCTAAAGAGCCGTGAAGCGTGGTAATTCGTTAGAATAATGAATTAGTCAGAGTCACCCAGAAGCTACAACTTTCGCAATTGAATATTATAATCGATTAATTTCAATTAGTATAATAGTGACTATTTTGTATTGAACACAAAAGATGAATTGCATATAGTTCTGTAGTTCGCCGAATGATCAATCGTGATCTTCCTTCCTCTACATTTTTTGTGCAATGCAATTAATAAAAACTTCTTAAAATGCCTTTTTTATTTACATACTTGAAAGAAATAAATATAACTGCTGCTGCTGCTAACAGTTCAGTTCATCTGATGGCATGTCATAATCTAAATCTCTCATATATATACCAATGTTCTATATTCATTTGCATTTAACATTCTGGAGATGTGCAAAATACACTTGCTATGTTTTACGACATATGGAAGTGTATAAATGAATGAAGTGTGCATTTTTAATACTTTTTATATTTCGGTATATACGGTATATTCGGCATTAATCTATTATTAATGATAAATTACTTTTTTATTTGTATAACATGTTCAAGTTTTAATTACCAAATATATAAATGCTACTTGGTATTTTTTCATAGCGACGTCTTTTCTATTATGTTTTGTCATATTTTCCTGTTCACTTACAATGCATGATTATTTTACTGAATTTACATGATCTCGCTAAAAGCTGTAGCAACAATGCTCTGATACTGTCATTCATTTATTTTGAATGTACTAGATAATTTCTGGTCGCGAACAAAAGCACCAGTTTCACACTGTTAACCATAATGAACCCTTTTGTCCCACTTTTCAATTCCTGAAGTTTAGAAGGTCGAAACTTATATATTTTGTAAAAAAAAACTTCTTTAGTTTACAAGAATGAAAATGGCGCGCGCAAAATAATTAGTTTTTTTCTTCGCCATCTACATTATGAATAGATACTAGATAGAGAAATAAATGTAAAGAACTGTATTAATACAGGTCTTTATACTTTTTTACTTTTATTCTCATCAAATCAACTTCTCGAAAAAAATAAGTACTACTAATAATGTTATATTAAGATATTATTAATTTGTACGATCCTAAAGCAATCGGACATTTTGTAAAATAGAATCAATATATTTTTTGTCGGAAACCTTTTAAATCTAACACAAAAACTGGTAGCATTCAAATAGTACGTAATTATATACAATTTGCACTATTAACCAGAAAATGTAAACAAATGTTACGTTTATAACGATTGCTACGCATCTTGCGTTCATCAGCCGTGTGTAGACTTTTGATCAGATGTGCGTTTTGCGTGGGTACTAGACGGACGGCGTCGGAGAGAGATATTTACAAATGTCGACAATGGACAACAATGACTAGGAAACGAAACGCTACTGTATAATATTATATGTTTTTGTTACGGTACAATAATATAAACTGTAATTGTGTGTGGGTACGCATTTATGATTTTCATGTGAATTCCGTGCATGTTGTTCGATTTGTGAACATTTTACAGTCGATTAATGAATGTTTATGTAAAAATATTTAAGTGTAAATAAATAATATATCTCTCGATTCGATCGGATATTTGTATAAGAAAATGTAATTGAAAAAAATATAAAAAGCTTTACACCTATTTTATTTGTATTCACTTTTTTTGCATTATATATTTTATTCTTAACAAGATGACTTATGACCTGTATTAGCGCATTAACGTTGGTTATTGACTTGAGACTCCACTCGATATATATTGGTTTATAAGATCCATAAAATTACCATTGTAAAATATACATTCTGCTCTTTACAAATGTATGTCATGATCAAGTTTACTACTAACTTCTTGACAGTCAGAGGTGTTAAGAACAATTAATTAGTCGACCGGTACTCAAAGGATAGGAAGTGAATGTTCGGTCCGGAAGAAAAGAAATATTACTGAAATGCCATATCCTGGGAGCGTGTATGTTAATAACTTTTGTATATTTTTGAGAGAGGTGTTACTTATATAAAATTATATTGAATATAACAAACCTCTGTCACGATGTGTGCCACTATTGAACTACTTAACTGATTTTAATGAAATTGCACATATTTGTTACTTGATACACCTTAAGAGATAAAATACTTTTGGAACTCCAAGCTGGCGCTGTAGTCAAAATTATCTTTAATACACTTAAAGAGTCTGGAGCCACTTATATTAGTATTTTATGCGATAGAAAAAAATCAGTAGGTATTGACTGCATAATACAACTTTTTTCTATTTTGAGTAAAAAATTGGGACTCCGAAAACAACTTTCTTAAGTAATATTTAAGGCTGTTTATAAATGTAAGAGAACATAGTACAGTGTGTTTTTGCGACTGTAGAATAAGTTTCAGTGCGTACAATAAGTATTAAATTTATTTATCAATTTATTAATAGTAGATTTAAAATTAAAATTAACTTACAAGTAAACAAATATTTTTGTCACAGATTACAAACGCAAGACTGTAAAATTTTATTTGAATATTTAAGTACACATGTAGATTAAACGACCGGTACGAATGCAACAGGTTCTCACACTTCTTCAGAACCAGCTCAATGTAATGCCAAGGAGAAACCAATATTATTTTAGTTTTTAAGTTTAACATGCACTTTTGGTCACAAATCAATTCATTTTGTTGTTGACCATGATTCGTATAAATGAAAATGCAATTAAAGTTTTATGATGTTACACTGTAACTACCAATTACAGCTAAATAAAAATATTTTGACATGATTTTATACCTGGTTGAGGAGTTCAGGATATCATTAAAATTCGATACTCACTCTGGATAATTATCTGCGTGGGACCCCAATTTGATGCTTTACTGTAACCGTATGTCACAATCTGTATTCTTCTTGTTGCAGAAGAATAAAGTAAAACGAAACGTCCGTCCACAATTCCCTCCCGTCTACAGCACAACGTTTTCGCGGGAAAACTCCCGGCGCACAGATCCGCGTTTAAATTTGGAACACGCACGCGTGCGTTCCTTTGCTCGCGTTTGTTTTTAAATCGGCAGTCGGCGTTCTAGATTTGAATTTTTTATAGCATTATTTTTTTTTAATTATTTAAAATATTGTCTTTGGTTTTTATTTTTTTTATTAAACCGGCGTGTTCCGATTACAATGGCGTTGTCACATCACAGTTGGCGCTGCCGGCCGACTGTTTTCGAAAGAGCCTGCGTGTACTTGACCTTGCGCGGTTCGCGGGCGAACTGGAGTCGCTTTTCGTCGTCGTAGCTAGTTTTATAACGCATATTGTTGTCATAACTTTTACTGTACTGCACCATTGATAGTGGATATCCGTGGTACGCGCTCGCGTGCATTCGGTGCACTCTCATAATGCTACGAGCGTTAATTGTTATTAGTAAACCGATTAATCGATAAGCCGCGTACGTTTAATTGGTTCCATTGAATATTTATTTGTTGCTACGATAATTTGTATGTACAATTAATATGTTTATGTTACAATAACTAATTATATTGACGCATATCTGGGCCATTTTTTATTTGTTTGTGACAGCGACTAGCCATTAATTATAGGAAGTATATATTATTAGTACACTGGACATTATTATCTTGTGTCTTGTCATGTGAGTACGCAAACCATAATAGTCCCGTAACTACGGATGACAAAGTTCCTTCTCTATAAAATGTTGTCGCCTCAGAAATATGCGCACTACCGATACACAGAATATATCATTTTCACCAGTTTTGTCTAAATCAAACCCTTGCTGGTGGGATAATCATTCGGAGACAAATTTCCATGTTATGTCAATTTCACGATCAAACACGAATTTAACACAAGCATTTACCTAAGGTTACACTTTAACAATCTCGGAACTCTCTCTCTTACTCTTATCTTCAATAAGTCAAAATACAAGACCTGTTTCTGCATAATGGAGGAAAGTTTAGCTGCCCTGTTTGCCCTGACAACACATCTCCTATTTTTCTTAATCATTACTTCTAATTCTTAGCAGATCTTGATCATTTGTTCGACATCCGTGACAATGGATCATCACTCTTCCCAATTTGCCACCTTCCTGGTACATTCAACTGTCCACCGCATAGATGATCTTGATCGAGTTCTTCTATTGCGACGTGGCAATTCCCACTATTGCCATAATAATAGCCAGCTATGAAACAATGCGATCGGGTAATACGAGAGGAAGCCGACGCGGAACATTACTCGCAAACATAGCAACACTGGCTAAAACGCCCGCACTATAATTAGACCAAGTATCATTTCCATACAGCCGCAACGACACGTGCCATAGACAATATATCGATTATAAATACACATACGCACTGTATATTTAGAGTAAATAAACAAACATTTACAATGTGACCTTAGACTAAAATCCGTTTCGATAAACAACGTTATTTTTATTCGTCCGAATGCTAACACATTCATACCAAATTTTCAGTTCCCAAATAATTCAATAACAAAAAATGGAAAGAAAACACACGTTTTAGTAGACGCGTTTGTAGGTTATATTCAAAATGGTAGTTCCCATTATATTGTAAGTATGAACGGTAACACGGTTATATCATGGACGGAGTATCCCTGGATGAATGGAGTATCCCTATATATAAAAGCAAAAAGTTACTCACTCATCACGAAATCTCAGAATTTTTTTTTTGAACTTTTGCGAATTCGAAGGGGTTGTCTTTGGGATTGACAGTTTGTATGAAACTTCGTCACTCCAAGTGCTAGGATATCAAATTTTATTCATAGGGTTCCTTTTTAGGATGTTGGACGGGATTTTCCGAAATTCGACTCCTAAGGGTGTGTTTTTTGGATTAATAGTTTGTATGAAACAGATACAGCCGGATCGGCTTAGGGAAAATAAGTAACCGCTTTCGCAACCCTATGAATATCAAGAAATTAGAATCAAAAGTCGCCGGCAACAGTTAGTACTATACACTTACTACGTTAGCCCACACGACTTTAATAGTCTTGTAGTCTAGTTATGGGATGTTTTTTATAGCATACGAGTAGAAGCAACGAATGAATTTGGAGTCATGTGGTGGTGGTGGTGATCAGTGCCGACCATAAACATCTGTAATTAACCCTAAAATAGATTAACGTCGTACAATGGGGTCAGGGTGGTACCTCCTATGAATTTGGTACATTTTCATGCCATATATAGCCGGCAACCATACCATTTCAATCACACAAGTTTAATGACTCTTATTCAGGTACCCTCGTGCCCCACATATCCCAGATTTCTAAGAAATTAATAAATCGTACATCTCAATTTTATCCTTACTAATATTCTTGGAAGAAAGTTCAATTACAAAGGAGTAAGTAGGTAGGTGAGTACAGTTCTTTTGTATGCAAATCGAAATGCTCTCGTCGACTTCAATGTAATCTATTGAGTGTTTGCTGATAACAGAGATATTCTTGTGTTATCTCAAATGTTATTTAGTTTGCCCTATAGCTGTGTGACAGTAATTTAATTGAAGTATTCATATGTATAGAATTTAATTAGAATATATTATAAAGTTAGGTGAACTACTTCGCAACAATCTGCGTGCACCATGTATGATGGTAGGTGTATATTTTTGAGACATACAGTATGTAAAAATATATACCATAATACTAGTACATATTTATATTTGATATATTTTTGAGATATGCTGTATGTAAAAATATATATCATAATACATAGTGCACGCGAATTTTCACTAAGTAATTTTAACCTAACTTTATATCATGGATTTCCGTAACGTATCGCCTACTACTATTAACTTTCTGGAATATGTTATATTTGTAATGCATTTTGAACCATTTTAAAATAACTTGATCAGACTGATATTAGGCCTATTACTGATGTACTGTCTGTCCGTCCTTCCGTCTGTCACAAGGCCGCATCTCTTAACCTCAATAGAAATGTCCATGACGGTAGTGAACAGTGAACACTTAGTATTAGTTGGACTGCTTGCTAGTTTGCTACCTTTATATGATTAAATAAATTCAAAAACATCCTCTTTTTGTTGTTTATATAATGCCACTAATTTTGAAGATAATATTGTTTATAAATATTAGTTAATATACTCTTAATAATATACATTTTATAAACAAATCGTGGGAAATGTAAATGATTACATATGTATTACCATACAATTACTTAATTTGAAACAAATCAACACTTGAGATTAAAATGATAATTAATTTAAGAAACGTATGTAATTAATAATAGTTAATAAACAAAATATAATAATAGTTAATAAACAATTAAGTAAATTGTTTATTAACTATTATTATATTTATAGGTGGTACGTGAATTTATTTAATTAAAGTTGTTAATATCATCCATAATGGATAATCTTATTTTGCCAGGTGGTAGAACTTATGTAGTTCGACCGGGGAGGTACCACCGCCACCCTCATAATCCTCCGTGAAGC
>DWNR01001325.1:0-15441 GCA_018250455.1 Polygonus leo
AAATTATTTTTCTACTTTTTAGTTTGATATGCTCTAAAAGCGTGTTTTTTAGTTTTTTTTTAAACTATATTTATTTATTTTTAATAAAATGTCATTTTGTAATAGTGGGCATTGTTTTTATTACTGTTTGGTTTTGTTTGTAAAGAAGATGAGAGCATTTTCAGGTTTTTGAACTACTTGTAGTTATGTTCTGAATTGCCCTGATAAGTGACGATCTCACTTAAATGTAAAAAAATACTGTAGGTATTTAAGAAGTCATAAAAGAAAAAGAAACACAATAAAAAAATATAGAATTTAATATACTATGCAACACTATGAATCTTTAGGTTAGGGCCGTAAAGTAAGTTACCTAAGATAAAGCTTGCTAAGCTATGTATTTATGATAAAAATTATACCGTTAACATCTTTACAGTTTAATACATGTGACATACCTACATTATGCTGCATCATGCACCAATAATCTTATATAACACATTTCTGGCCAGCAGCTGGATACAAGGCTCCAATTAGAATGAGACGAATAGGCTTTTAGGACCCCGTACCGTATCGTTTACTCTAAAATTCTACAATAAAATAGGTACAACGCCATCTATGTACTCGGTTTGGAACCCTTCGTATGCGAGACCTACCGGCACGTATAGTATTATGTTAGCTAGCAAGCCACCCCCGTTGCTACCCCTGAGGCCTAAAATGTTGGCATAGTGCGTATGTATAGCTAGCAACCACACTTGTCCAAAAATTAAACACAAAAAATGCTTCACGGAGAGCTATAAAGGTTATGGTGGCACATCCTTGTTCAAACTATACGAGTTCTACCACATAAAAGGCTTTCCATTCCCTTAGTATGAGATTACTTTTAATTATAGGAACGTTTCTTCTCCATGTTTATTTTACCATAGTTTTTAGTCACCATAGTTTACCATAGTTAAACCAATAATTAATTTGTGTTATTTAGAAAGATTTGAAATGTCCCTAGGATACGAATCCCGGACACTCAGTTAGACGGATGCTTAAACTATTAGACAATCACTGATTCTTAATTGTTATTCTTATCTATAGTCTGATTCATAATTAGGTGTCCAAAATGTAAACCCCTTTGGTTTACCGAGTAAAAAATATGTTTGTAATGGTAGATTCATATTTTTGTGAATAATAAACTGATATGGATAAATGTAAATGTTGATCAACATTAAATAAATTAAGATCAATTTACATTTTGCAATACATATTTTGACTCATTTTCATTTTATACACTGATAATAATAAAATATAAGAAATATGGTAGAAAATTAAAATGTGATACTGGTAATTCAATCGGGATTAAAAAAAAAATCTTGTCGCCTTTTTGAAGTGTCATAGTTGCTATTACTGATCGTGATTGAACTCAAATGTATTCGTAGCGCGTTTTTAAACTTGTGTGTAGTTGTCAAAGTGGTTGTTTAATTTCAATTTACATTTTTATTAAAGTTGTAATCCTATTTTGTTTCTGTTGTTCATTCGTTACAACATTTTGTACGAAAATGGAAATGATCTGTAACGTAAATTCAAAAATAAAATGTTTAGCATTCCTGTAATTATATTCTTTATTTATATTTTGGACACCTGAATCAGACTATAAAACAGTTTTCACTTAAATATTACTTCTATTAGTCAACAGTAAAAGTTTAAATTGCAAACTAAAATTTACGTGAAATGGAACTTGTGTAATAAAAGTGTAAATGCGCCTTTAATTTTTGTTTGTTTGGAGTCTATTCTCGGAACCGATGATAGTAACTTCATTATTACTCATTGTTTACAAGGAAATGCCTATTCTGTGGTGATTACAACTGTTTTAAACTGTTGCTATTTAAAAACACTGACGAATTCACAACTTCTCTATTGTGGCAGTGAGACATTGTTATGTTAATGTATTTGAAAATACGTAAGTAAATATTAAGAAAGAGTAGTAAAGC
The DNA here is from genome assembly GCA_018250455.1 of Polygonus leo. Taxonomy (NCBI): domain Eukaryota; kingdom Metazoa; phylum Arthropoda; class Insecta; order Lepidoptera; family Hesperiidae; genus Polygonus; species Polygonus leo. The sequence goes on from DWNR01001325.1 coordinate 1,953, forward strand.
TATACTTTCAAATAATTGATATGAATGAGTGATATAATGCAAATCAACGCTCGCAAAATGGACACCACTTATCTTATGATCGCCTAGTACTTTGCACTACTTAGTTGGACAAAAGTTGGATGATGTGGAAACTTCACTAAGGTTGGAATTTGAACTGATACGATACAGATGCGACTCGTTATCCATAAACATTTCCTGTAGACGTCTACCGTTGTCGAAAATTCGTTTTATTGAACTAATTAAAAGTTCAGTTTCCGAAAAGACCTGTTATAAACATCACCTACTGAGAAACATATTTGTCTCGCTCGCACGCTACACACAGCCCGCATGTAACTTGATATGGTAATAAATAAAATATAGCTGTGTGTCTCTTTCTCGCGCGTTGTGTGCGTATGTTGCCGTCTCTCTCGGAGCGGTCTATCCGAGTTGGTGGTTCGGCTATCGTTGTTCAAATACTTTAGAAGCTCCTTTTAACCTTGAATGTGAATTCCGCTCAGGTCGCTTCAGACACATATCTGATCTTGTCCGTTCGTCCTTTATGGATAACTTTTGACATTCTAGAATACCAAGTTTTGTACTTGACATTTGGTCTACGGATTAAAACTTGCTCAATATGCCTTTGCTCTATGGTTCTAATGTATGGACTACCATTTAAATAAATTCAATTAAATATATATGTATGTTTTCTGTGTAAATGACGTTTTAAAACATTGAAATGTGTAGTTCGTGTTAAAAGAACACGAGTCTACGTAAAATAAAATACGTTTGAACTTTTTGAAGGTACAAAACAAAATCCATAATTATATTCTTATCATACTTTTCTGAGATGTTTGTTTTTACGTATATAGGTATGCAAGTTTTTATGTATGAAATTAATTATAAAAAATATAATACTTAATAATCTTAGTATCATGACAATAAATACAAAATATAAATAATTGTAAGGTAGAACGTATAACCCTAATTAATTTAGCAAGTTTTGCGTTGTCCTCAGTCGTGACATTAAAATTGTAAGAAATCCTTTTATTTTACAAGATTCAGTCGCCACACCGAAGTTTCCAACGAAGTAATATTGGGTCAAAACTTTTGGTCAAACTAAAATCGGTAAACAAATGAAAACCCGAAATGTAAGCCACATATATTTTTTATATTTATCAGAATATTAAAACCATTGCAATACCTATCACTAAAGTTTTAAGTAACCTAATAATTATAAAATATAAGTAATAGTATTATTTTAATCGGATCTCTTAGTAGCACTTAGAGTGTAAATTATATTTACGCACAGTAAACTTTAATTAAAGTTAAACCTATAGCTATAGTCTTTTTAAATAGAATATCAATCATAACAAATATGAAGGACTAACTGACACTAGTTGTTTTATAGACAACTATAAGGGAAGTGAATATAAACTTTCGTTTGATTAAGAAGCATTAGGGCAAAAACATGAAATAAGAGATGTTTTCATCTCATAGACAACCCGTTAGTGTCAAAATTAGCCAGGCCATCATCCTATTTATTTATATGATTGCCAGATCCTATTGAAATAGATTTAAAGACGTACATTTATAGTCGTCGCAGGTAGACTAAAGCTATTTTTATGTATAGCCATTAAATTATATCTATGACATGACAATGCACTGGTGGCAGGTGGCACTGGTGTAGTTAAATGCAAATATTTATAAGTAGGCGACGTTGACTACCTTTCGACAGGTAGCCTATCTTTTTTTAATTACTATAAAGGTAGCAAAACAGCATGCAATCCACCTGATGGTAAGTGGTCACTGCCGTCCATGGACGTTAGTAATCATCCCCAAGCACAATCAAATCATACCTAAGTTTGATCACAGATGCTTTGTTACCCCAGAGGACGAAGATTCGCCTCGTATATATGTTTAGCCGGTAATCTCCAAACGGAAACACAAGAATTATTTCACGGAGGTACCTCTCCGGTACATGAGTTCTACCTGGCAAAAGTGTATACCTGTTCAATCTGTGGTAAAGCTGGATGGGGTAGCCCATTCCATGTACCTTATTGTTATGTTTAGCTATAAAAAGATATAAACAAAATTAACATAGAGTTTTCAACAACACTTTTGAAAACTGATAGTTTATTTCGAAAACCTAGCTTATTTGCCAGGCTTGAAAAATATTGCGTACAGTCAAGATGGTGCGTTGCGACAAATTCTAATTAGATACTTTGATACCCATGACACTGGTACTCAGTAATATTACTTGTAGGAGGCTATATATATTAAGCAAATCTCTTGTATTATAGAAAGTTTTGAAATCTATTATTTACAAGTCAAGATAAATAAGCTACATAGCCATATTAATATTAATATTGTTTTCTTGTGTTATCACAAAGTAGTACCTACTTGTCCATTTTTTTCTTCTTAACAACAGGTTGTTTGCAAGTCTTGAAAATAGTTAATAATAGTAGTTGGCGAGGGAGACATAAAAGAAACAAGGAAGATTTAAGCAGGGTTCCTGTATGCTATTGACACTCCTTCTGGGTCTTCATAGATTTACTTCTGCGAAACTTTCGGGCATCGTGCCTTGACACCTTCGTTTTTTGCCTTAAAAATTAAATCTTGCGAATATTTCTACAGTTGTTAGGCAATAGGTATATTTATCGCCTAATTACGTGTTGCCACAGCTAAACTCTGGCATCGCTTGAATAGGAGTGGTACTCGCAATCAGCTGATCGGTTAGTTAGTGGAATAGTGCAACGTTAGTGTTAGTGGATGGAGTTCGAATCCAAGGCATCATCTCTGAATGTTGGAGTAGCTTTTTACAATATATGCGTTAATTTCGCCTTTGCTTCTTCGTACCGTAATACCTACCTTTGAAACGGCGAAAGCTTAATTATTCACGTTCAAAAAAGATTCTGTGAAGCGTCGACGTAGAATAAAAATATTTTTATTTTATCTAACGAGTTTAGGCTTTCTCGTTTCCTAGATCTTACACCTACATACACTCTGTTATACGAAGGGTTCGTTCCCTGCTGGTCATGTATCCATTCTTGTTTTCGGATCACAGCTTAAGGTTACTGATATTATTTTTGTGTGTCATTACGTTTTATGTAATCATAAAAAGTAAATATTGATCAATTCACCAAACTTATTAATGCAACATATACAGTAAAATAATGAAAATAGCTTAATTTGTTGATTTGTGTAACAATTCTTTATACGTAAAATCTTCTTACCGAATTTTTATCGATCTTTAAGGGACAAAATGGTGATCGCGATCCATTAAAATGCATTCAGTGCGGTCTAAAAACTTTTTGCTGGATTTGAATAGTAGTTTTGGAACTCTTTTACCGAGCTTTCTCGTATTGTTCGGTTTTTCCCTAGGTTTTTCGGAACAATGCCTCAAAGCTGGAGCGAAACCACACGCCGTTCTAAGTTTAGAGAGACCGTTGCCTCGCTGGAAGAATGGCGGAATCCTTACAATGCAGGTTGTATACAAAACTTGTTTGACCAGAATTGAGAAAAAAAAGTGGCGGGCAAGTTCGCCTACAATAGCATCCCGCGCTCGTCGTCGGGCCCGCCCGCGCCCCGCCCCCCGCCCCGCCGCGCGCCGCGCGCCTCAGTCCGCGACCGAGCGCGACCGCGTGCGTTGTTCCACACACTGAGAATGAACTCTCCAAACATTCTGCTTAGCAAACACAAAATCAGTGACTATTCCGATTCCAAATTCAAATCCAACCCGACACTACTTTTCGACTAATCCCCCAGTTTCCTACTACTTTTTTCTACATTTCTACGTTTCTTTGCGTAGTGAGGTGCATTATCCATTGCAACCGGCTAATTGGTGTTGTGAAAAAATTGTGTATAGTGCAATATTACGGTCGGTTTAATTCTTCACCCGCTGTATCGATCTCCCGAACACTGTTCCAGAACAGCTGTTTTCGGGTTACGGAAGTAGACAGGCCGTTTGCTCGATCTACGTTGTTTGTACGTTTGTGAAATTTGTCTTGTGTACGACATTAAAACAGAGTAAAATACGGAAAAATATCACTTAACTCTCAGATTTAATCTAAAAATTAAATTATAATCCGCGTTGCACTTCGGCGCAGCTTTTGTTCTCCAATTAAAAATCGCGTCGTGTGTGTAGTGTCCATAGTGCCGTGAAACTGTGTTGCACAGTATAAATAAAATCTAAATAATAAACAAATAAAAACGAAAAGACGAAATATTACGATAATTCGATGTGCAAGTGTGTTGATCAAAAACCTGTGTAAAGTTGTGATAACCGATTTGGATTTTCTTGGTGGTCGTGGATTGAGTCCTGTTACTAAGGTATAGTGGTTTTTATTTGTATTTTTACAAATATTTTATGTAAAAACTGAGTTACAAGCGCGTACTGAAGCGGCGTGCGTAGCGACTGGCTGTAGGCCTAATGTGCACCGTCGAACTCAGCTGTGCGTATTAGAAATTATTCGTCGTTCTTAATATTGTTCCTTATTCAAAATTTAGTTCTTTTACTTCTTTTCTTTTTTTTTACTCTGTATTCGCTAACTTAGTCGTATCTTACTTTCGAATCAGCGTCCTAATTTATTAACTTCAATAATTTACGACTATAATGAAAAAACTGTTTTGTAGCAAGTTTTGAAAAAAATCAGTATTCGTATTTCTTTTTGGATATTAAAGCTTAGGAACGCATGACTACTACACTTTATTGTGGTAGGTACACTTAGTAGTAGGTAGGCATTTATAGAAATGGAAGTATCATTTTATGTTAGGTTCCTATAATTACAAAAATATTAACGAATAATCTTAAATTTACCCATTTTATTAAAATAACAAGAAGCACTACATTTTATATACTGCTCATTGTTACTTTAAATGTATGAAAAGGTAAATACAGCACCAACAAGAAGCTATATTAATTAATAACAGATCAAAATTATTAAAAAATCGAGTAGGTAGATAAGCAATGAAAAAATGTATAAATAGGTTATACAAAACCAAACATGATAATTAAATTATTTAAGTTAGTGTTTTTAAATGGTTTGGTTTATGTTATTAATTTCTGACAATTTTATAGAACCTACAAATATAAATATCAGTTACAAAAAATATAGACGTAATTAGTAGAAGTTAGTTAGAAATAACTACAACAATATTTTTAAAACCATGATAATAAATGCAGAGTAAAGCACAACCAAAAAAAGATGGAATAAAAGGATTATTCATTGCAATAGAATACTAGCACACAATCTTTTTATTTATCTGAATTTTACAGTGAATCTAGCCAGAATGATCAATGGCTAGTTGAATTGGTAATTCTTATTTACGTTTTAATGTTTTTTGTACATCAACAATATTAATTGTTAAAGCCACCAAGTAAGGAAATAATTGGATGCTTAAGATAAATTAAGCTGTAAGAATAAATAACAAAATAATTTACAGTTTGTATGATAGTATCTGTAATGTCTTTATTTACATATTTAATACCCTTTTAAAAGATTTTGTTACGGTGGAAACGTCAACATACCAACTCAGTTGGCATTAGGTGTTATTTAAAATATTTAAGAGTAATGTTCAAATTAGAATAACATTTCTTATTTTACTAAGCAAACACCCTTTAAATATTACAGACTATTACTATTTTGTAACTTACCACGTGGTTACATATTGAGTAAATAGGAGCAATTTCTTTCAGTCTTAAAACTTACTCATACTATAACCACACAGTTCTTTTTATTAAAAAAAAATCAACTTTTCTTCAATTTATTTATCACATGTGCATTTATGTGATATAATATAATTATATGATATAATTTATATTTATGTACCTAAAATGTATATTTGAAACTAAGTTAACCGTCTAATTGGGGTTGGGGTTACCTTTGATTGTATCTACGAGGACCCTACTGTATGGAATGCAATTTGAATTGAACCTGGAAGTTTGGGGCCTCAGTAGTATACTAATCATGGCCGTGCCTTTACCTCCTGGATGATGATTAGAAGTGGTTCCAGAATCTTAGTTGAGTTTATATTAATATAGAAGTTAATGTACCAGCTAAAATTACTGTTAAATAACTTTCACTGATAGTGTTATATTAGATAAAGATCTTGCCATTCATTTTTCACTTATTTTGTGTATGTTTATAAATTTTAGTAATGAAACGCGATAAATATATAGTATTCATCAAAGCTAGATCAAAATAATTTTCTTAGTCATGTCATATCATGTAAGTAATGTCTACTTTTTCCTATAAAATATACAAAAACATAAAAATAAAATATCATGGAATGAAAGGAAAATTCATGGAAATTTTATTTTAATTTGAGGTCCAAATATATACTAAATGATGTTCAAATTATATTACATTAAATTTGTTAGGCTTATCAAAATCTTTACATGATTGGAAAGTCTTAATTATTTACATAAAATTATCGAACTCTAGAATAAATAAATATAAGATATCTAAGCAAAATAAAAGTTACCATATTTATCAAAGCTACCATATATGGTCGTAGATAATTTAATACGCATAACATTTCGAAATTCAGTAAAAAATTGTTTTACGCTAATTTGCGCTCATAATTGCATCGCAATAAATATGCAAATTATACCTATTTTTATTTTTTCATTAAAAAACAACAATATGTTAATTTTTGCAACTACCGCTGCATAAAAACCTTTATCTTGATGACGTGATAATTATGGTTATACCTTTAGGATTACTTTTGAAGCAAATACTTATAATTCATATAGGGTAAATGTATAATTTGTTGACCATCTTGTTGTGTCCATACACAACAATATTTTTCCGTAAAAATAAGAAAATGCTCAATTTTTTAACGAAATAGCAAAATTATGTATAGCAACATTATTAGGCTTTAATTTAATCATTTGCAACGCAGACCTCTCAAAAAATTTATATGTTGTAAGAAAAATATTGCGATCTGAATAACATTCAATGTATTGAGAAAGAGAATGAAAAATCTCATTTTCTTTTAGGTAAGTGTTATTTTAATGGAAGTTTATACAAAACTTTTAGTCCATGTTGTTTTGAATTATAATAAGCTCAATGCCTTGTCATTAAAAGGCTAAATTGCGTATCAATTTACTAAGCCGCAATATAGCTTATAATCATTAAAGGTCATTTAAGTAGGCTGGAAATGTTTAAGAAACCTATCAAAACAAATTATTTTCGATGCTCAACTTACACAAAAGTAATTTCGTATTGTTTTAAGTAAGTTTAAGCATTAACTTGTTTTTCTATTGTTTAATCTTAAATTGTCAATAAACTGGTACTTTACCCTATCTTTTTCCCCATTATGTTGCTTTGTGTGTCCTTAATAACAATTGTACACAAGGTATCATTGTCACTGTATATTTATGGAAGTTAAAATGTCAACTTAATGCTAATTCCCAACAGAAGGCCTACATAATTCAGTACTTAAAAGTATAATTGCAATTGAGGCAAACTTTAAATAATTATCAAATGAATTTGATGGAAAGTAGATCATTATCAGATTATGATAATCACAACCTTAATCACCTAATCATGTCAAATAATTTTCTATTTGTTCATGTTTATATTAAACTTCTAAATATGTTCTAAATATTTTTTCCTGCTAACTTGAATGTGTGAGTGGAAATTCTACAAGTTAATTTATTTACCTATATAACCATAAACAACGATTTTTAGATTTTTTGTCTGTGCGTGCTTATATCAGACACGGCAACGTCGATGTGAATGCGATTTTCACTGATATTTTGTGGCCAACTTCACTTAATATACACTTAATTTTAGTTCATAAATAAAAAAGTTATGTAAACATAAATTATACCTTTGTTACAATTATGTGATTTGGTGTGCAAAGCCGTGGGCAGTAGTTAGTAGATAATACAGATCTTCGTCTGTTTTCGAATGTTGTATCATGACGGTAGTTTTACCTCCGACAATATGGTGGAATTGCGACTAGATTTGCTATTTCGGCGGTAGATTTGCTAGGTAGTAGAACTCGTGTGATGTTTCAACCGGGGAGGTACTACCGCTATCCTCATGATCCTCGTGAAACAATTCTTGTGTTTTTGTTTTGGAAAGGCGGGGTAGCATGCTGTATGTAAAAACATACGTTTTAGTTTTCAATTATAACTTCATATCGGTGCTCAACCATACGATTCAATCATACTTAGTATTGATAACAATTTTCTCTGGCTGAACCCTCATTATCAGATGGACTGCAGGCATATATTTATAGTTAAGTTTTCAACCAAGCAAAACGGCAACCAAATTAATTTCGCTTTTAAAGCGCATACCTCTGCCCCTGTCTCGTCATTCAAACCAAAGTGCAGTCACTGCTTTTGTCACCGTGAATTTATTTATTGTCTGTGACGCCGCCTCCTACAAATGCGCTGACATACTGTTCCGATGCAAGCTCTATTTGCTTCATCATATTTCAAATTTATTTGCGCTCATTCTAGGTCGTCTAGCTCCAATGAATTATTGGTCGCGTTAGAAGACTAAAGAGGCTATAGGAGGGATAAAGTTGTAACTATCTCGGTTTGGGAGTTAACTGCCTACGTCTTATGGTCTATAGTTAGATCTACAAGATTATGTCTGTTATTAATTCTTGTTAAATTTATGTTTCGTATAGTAAATAATTTATTTTGACATTCATGAATATCATAAGAATGAATATGACAACGGCTCTTTTGATTGTAAAAATAAATTGTTTTTGTTTTTAAAGAGTTAGGGGAGGCCCATGCCAAAGCACATATTTGATAAAATAAAATATAAATTTGTTTGACCTGTTGTTTTTTTACTTTCGCGAAAATCAAAAATGCATCAATCTTGACGTCACTCATCTCGACATATAAAACCGTGAAATATTAAAAGATTGCGTTAGTAATTCAACATTTTTCTATACGCATTGGATGGATTTAAAAGCCATCTATCAACGTGTAGTAGAGTCATTACGCCATGTTGTATGCGCCGGACGGCTTCAATACTTCGGGGAATTGAGTTGACCACGAGTGGAGTGGTCGGACCGACTTTGTCGGGATGAGTGGTAATGACTTGGGAGTTTCTAGTTTTACTCCTAAATGCAAATTAGTTTCGGTTGGTTTGGATGAACACACCGTTCGTTCTTCGATTTAATTCCCATAATTATAGCGGCCATATTTCTTCTCCCTATTTGAAAATTCCAATTCCATAGTTCTTCGCCCTGTTTGAAAATTCCAATCTCTAATTCTTAGGTCCCTGTGACACGCGGAAGAACGGAGTCTTAGTAAAAGGGTCCCTTTGACTCTCTTTGAGTACTAACCCTCATAAAGCACTGAGAAAAGTTATTCGTTGCGGAGATAAATCCGCATCGTAATGCGGACGAACACTTCATCCATTCGCCCATCATTGGCGCCTTTCCAACCGGTCCTACGCCCTCTGAATCCAATGATTTCTGCTTCCACAACGGTTCCCTATTTCTTCTCAGTCTGTCATTATATCCGTAGTTCCCACAAGCATACATTGTTTGTTAACAGACACATTGTGCTGTTTTTATTGAGACATGTCGCAGACCTATTAGTATTAATACATAAAATAAATAAGTATTAGTGAGTCGTGAGGTGTTTCTAAATGAGAACAAACTTTAGAAGGGAAATGTCACGAACATCGTCATTTTAAGTTTACTTTGTCAGATGTTTCATATAATCAACGCGAATTCGTATACGTAGAGAAATAACAGACCTCTCTAACTGGAATATAAGAATTGCTTTACAAAGGATTACAAGTGCGGCGGTGGTACATCCTTGGTACCTACGTACGTATACTATAAACGTGTAACTATACGTGTTTGGTAGTTATTTTATACGGTAGAAAAGTACAATGGAAAGCAAAGCAAACAGGAAAGAAAGTGCTGAAGCTTGAAGACTTATTAGTCGAGCTATGTCGTGATGCACATATTTTTTGGTTTATTTTTAAACTTTAACACCTTCTAGTCTCACAGCCTTAGCGTATGTGCCATGAACAAACAACACCGGGTAGGTATGATCGCGAACACCCATGCACTTTTTGGAAATGCAACCCAGAACTGTGAGACAGGTAATTTAACCACTCCGTCACGTGGCTCGTTATTACACTATTACATTATATGTAAAGACTATACTATACTACATATAACACAATACTAATGAATGTCGACATAATTTGTATTATGACTTTATTTGGTGAATATAGATCCAAACTCCCAGGTATTGAAAGGCCTAAGACAAAAAAGTCCGACAGACTGATAGACCACTAACACCTGGTTTCAATAACCGATCTATCCCTTACTAGGAGCTAAAATAGCGACCATTGGTGCGTCTGCCATATGTCAATTTTGTCAGATAGATTAATGTCATAAATAGGTTTTCTCTTTCTATTAGTGTTTATATTTATATCGTTGTTTATATGATTGTTAAAATTTGGAAAAATATATCAAATACATACCAATGCTATTTTAACTATTAGTAATTGATAGATAGGTTATTCAAACGGGCCATAATTCGTAACACAACGGATCGGAATTGAAGCGGTGGTGATTATGTAACATGCTCCGATAGAGAGCAATTTGTTGAGCCGTGGGATTTTCGTATACCTACATATATGTAAATGTTTAAGTGCAGAACAAAAAAGCTTGTAGTAACAGTTTTTGTTTTGTTTAATTTCCAGTACAAAGTTACGACTTAATTCAGTAGTGATTTTATAAGTTTTTAAGCAGATAACTGCATAAGATGCGGTAGATCATAAATCGTAAAATACGTATGCCGTCTGAAAAAAATGTATCATAATTTGCATGCTTATAGTTATTTACTTAAAACAGAAAGAATTTTACCGAGAATTGTACACTTTACAATTCTCTGCAAAATTCTTCTTACTTAAAGCTAGAAATATGCCTAAAATTACATTTACACATCACGTTGTTTTCGCAAACGCAGGTCAAATGCGGAACAAATTGGAATTATATACAATTTTACGTAAATCTTTGTTTAGACACGCTTGTAAGGTGTGCACAATCCTTTATTTTTTTAGTTTACGGTATAATTACAATACTATGACGATTTTAGTGTGTAATATGACTCTAGTTGTCTACGTAATGCCAATATGTATATAACTTAAACGTTGATAGATAAGTACGTGTATTCGAAAGTCAAAAATAATTAATTTGCGAGTGTTATTTTTTAAATATTGAATTTACTTAAAAAGAAAAGTTAAATAAGTATTTGATCTATACATTGCTTTTAATTTCATTAAGTACTTACTAGCTTTGCACCTAGCGCGATATTATTTTAATAATCATTTGAATTCGTGATGGTGAATCAAGATAAAACAAACACCAGATTTTAAGTTACACCATAAGCAATATAAATATGAAAACTGCATCTAATTTCATGCAGTAGTTTTGGCGTGATGCGCGTACAAACATACGGACACACTGACAAACAAATATTCCTTAAAATTGTTGTGTGGCGATCAAAAATAGGGGTTAGTGATTAAACTGGGTTGGATTCAAAGCTGTCTACAAGTCTTCCAATAGCTTCAATAATTTGATAACCGGCACATGTTAATTTAAGCCTTCCCAATCACGCACAACAAATGTGCACGAGGTATTTAACCAGTAAATCTTTCCCAACTTAATTCCGGCACTCAATTTTCTTTACGTAAAATCCGTTTTTTTTGTAATCTAGCGATGAGGACCAAGCACGTGATGGCAAGTGGTCATCTTTGTCTATGGACAACAGCAACAACAGCAACAGAGGAGAAGTTTCATACCATCCCCTTTAAAGTAGACTTCTTATTTAAGTTTTTCTGAGAGGCCAGTCTCTAGAAAACCTCAGGAAATCCATACCACAATTACACATACAGAGAAATTTGATAACTATTCATTCAAGAGCTATGTGCTTTATGCTGCCATTTAACTGAATATCTAATGTAATTTAAAAATTAAAGTAACACTACTGTGCAATAGACACAAGCGAGAAGAGAAGACGAAGACTGCAAGAGAGGAACCAGACAAAAGACTGCAAGAGAAGAACCAGACAAAAGCAGTAAAGCAAGCGATTTTTCTGGTGGTGCACATTTTCCTAAGCGAATATGCCCAATATTGAGATGGTTTTTTCATCACATCCAGCTGCCACCTATCGGTAGATTTCAACTCAAACAAAATAGGTATTCACCACGCACTAATATTGCAAGTATCCACTATTTTCCAAGTGATGATTATTGCGAATTTGTTATTTATAGGCATAAAATATATGAAAGAAACTTTCTTTATAATAAAAATCAATTTTTCAATTTTATTTTGAAGAGAATATACATAATTATATTCTTAGTTAAATGGTTTAATAGTATAGTCTTAGTTTTAAATTAATTAATTTCATACGAAAACAATCTCATGTTGTAGTGAAGCAAATGTCAAAAGACGAATTTCATTCTTGGAGTGAGAGCATGTACGATTTAATAATAAATCGTGATCGTAAACATATTTATATAACTGATTGTGAATGAACATAGGTATAATTAAGTAGGTATCATAATGAGGATATTATGAAACTGGATATCAGTTCGTAAATTTTCAATGTTTTGCATTTTATTATTCTTCGCCGTTACTTCGTTATCTCCTGCGGTTTTATGGTGCGCTGGTACATATTTATACAAAATAACTAGGTAGTATAAATTAAACGAACCTGTTTGTTCGTAATAAAAATATTTTTTTTTTTTATAGATGTTTTCCTGTTTTAGTTTTGTAGGTAAAATATCGTTCATAGTAAGCCTTGTATTTTGTATAGAATTTCTAATTTTTTAATGAATTTATTTTGTGTATGGAACAAACTGGTACACGCAGGGTTCTGTACTAACAGATACCGTTGTAACAAAGTATATATTTTAAAAATAACTTAATAAGTAATACACATAGTACGCAGATAAGTATACACAAAGAAAATTTTGTACACAAGTTATAAGTACCATAGTATTCAAGTGAACAGTCTGTAAAAAAAAATTCAAGTATCTTCCTTTTGCGGACAGACGGCCGAACGGACTGTGTAGTCTTAGTAATACGTTCCTGGCTTTTGGCACCTTCTGGGCACGGAACCCTGAACCAACAAATTATGGCCATTATAACTGATATATTCAGCAACACAATAAATTACAGTGACCAAAACATGTTTATAATTCCCACACGACACGGCATACCTACACGCGATTCCCATGTTATTAGTAAAAAGTTTGCAAATCAAGTATTATCTTAATATTTTATCTATACTGTAGTCAACCGTTTTATTAATTAAAATTAAATTCAACTGCTTTTGATCAAAACATGTAACCGGTTTTGAAGACATTTTCGTTATTGATAAAAGTTGTTACGAAATTTTAACTTAGGATTTTGTACTACCTACATCGACGCCTTATACGAGGGGTGATCAAAAAGTAATGAGAAACGGGTATTTCCAGTGCACCTAATAATAATAATTATTTTTTTTCTA
>DWNR01001326.1:0-15438 GCA_018250455.1 Polygonus leo
TAAAAACTTTTTAACTAAAAATAGAACCGACTTCAAGATGAACTAAAAAGTGAAAAATAATTAATAATTTTGATGTCAGTGCCATCTCCTCCTTTACTTCATATACCTCCTTGGCACACTTGGCACCAATATCAAAATTATTAATTATTTGTCACTTTTTAGTTCATCTTGGAGTCGGTTCTATTTTTAGTTAAAAAGTTTTTTATTGTATAAAGTTAGCATACAGTATCGTATAAAAATAACATACATGTTTTCTTTTTATTGTATAAAGTTAGTGAGGCACACAATCCACCTGATGGTAAGTAGTCACTGCAGCCCATGGACAGTAAACATTCCTTGGTATGATTGAAACATAACTGAAGGACACAATACATGTGTTGCTATCTCTGAAGGCTGATGTTTGCCTCGTGTGTATAGCCAGCAACCACAACTCTTTAAACTGAAAAACAAGATTTGCTTCACAGAGGATTAACTTCCTGTTAAAGTACACAATTTACACCTCCAGGGTGTGATTGCTGACAGTGACCGCTAACCATTTTATTTTTTTGGATTTTAATTTTAAATGATTTTTTTTGTTTAAAAGCTATTGATTTTTAAATCACCAATTTTGCCTAAGGACTATAGATCTTGGGCACACTTGGCCTAATACTAATGAGTTTGAAGCTTTATATAAGCATATCTCACTTTAAGATGTTACAAAAATTATTTAAAAACCATCTTGTTTCATTGCAGAAAATAACAACCAGTATCTGAGGTACACAGTATTTTGGTCGCCACGAAGGTTTCCCTGCCTCTTTACGTATTTGTTTGTCAGTATTATTCTTTCTATATTTATTGTAATCGTTTTGATAAGACGTATATTTTCCAGACCTCTGCGTTCAGATAAACGCGATGATGGCGTACCTCTATTACATCGAATTTAGTTAAGTTGAAGGATTAGATTTTTGATGATGTACAAAGTGATTTTTTTATGATGGATTTTCGCTTTAAATGTATAGACTTATGATAATGCAATTAAATATAAATGAAAGTCAAACTAAGTCTTGAAACAAATAATTTATTTATGTGTTCAAAATACATAGTGAAATTTAAAATTTAGGATTGTGGTCTCCACTTTAGGCATTTACTGTAATGTTTAGTATTAGTATTATTACAGTTTTTTACTCAAACCAAGCAATATTTGTATGTTTTATAGAGTATTTTGATTAAATAAGGACATTGTAAAATCTAGGGTATATTTTACTACACATTTTGTAACGTAGGTATGTAGTTTTATTTAATTATTAAATTACTGTAATAAAATTATAATATGTGTGGGAGTGTCAAAGTAAAAACTGAATTTATTTTTGAGAGCATTTTTTTCTTTAGAAGATAACATTATGTCCTCAATTCTAAAAAAATCATATTATAAATAGTTAATTAATTAAAAATATATTAAACACATTTAATATATTTTATCACTTATCATCTTAAAATTATCACTTGCATTTCTTTATTGAGCTTTAATTTAAACATTGATATTGGACAATTATTGATATGATTTGTTTATGGCCTATTTATTTTATAATATTAAATTGTATTATTAGAATTTTAACCAATAAATTACATAATACTAAATTATAATAAAATCAGCCAATTTGATAATCTAGTTGTGAGCATGAGAGCGTGTTTACTGTGTCAATTTTAATTGTGTTAAGTTATTGTATTTGCTATGGGTTTTGTTTCTTACATTATACATTGACATTGTAGGCATAAGCTTTTTCTATCAGTAAGGAACCTTAACTATTATTAAATAATATATAACACACAACCTATTTTGTTGAGAGTCTGATAAGAATGTTATCTAATACTGGAAGAATGCCATCATAGTATATTGCTATAGATTCTAGTCAAATTGAAGCAATAAAACAATATCCCTTATGATGTTTAAAATAGTCACTCAAAATATTTGTACTATAACTCAATTACATTGAATATCACATTCATTAATTAAATTATAATAAATTGTTATATTACTTACCAAAGAACCATGACTCGCAAAAATTTAACCAAATAAGTTTGTTTTCATTATCTTAATGTTAAGATAAATATCATATACCAACATAAAATCAAAAGAGTACAGATGATAATTATAGAAAATAGAGTTTAACCTATACTATAACTCAAACAATGTATTCATAATTAGTATGTATTATCTTGCATCTTACATTTTACAACTATAATATTGTGTATTATTTACAAATTGATGTGATTTCTTTATATGTAATAAAGGTATTTTATCATATTGGTATTTTATATGGACAATCCTGTTCTGTTTAGATACACTGTTACCGATATAGTAAATATCATGTAAACATTAAGTATAACAAATGTAGCCATAGTAGGTACTAATAAAGTTCGCATTGACATGTTGATTAACCCAGTTGATAAGTTTGCAAGTAAGAAATATACCAATCCATTCTTATTGATGTTACTTAATATTAAAGGAACTTCAAAACAAAAATCAGTCTCCTTGTCTTGGAAAAGTGCTTCTAAAATATACATTAATGTTAGTACAATAATTAAAATTGTTGCTATGAATAAACAATAACTCGCATTAGCTAATGTTCTAGATGTAGGTTTGAAATAATGTACAACATAAGATAAGACTAGGAATACTATGCAGTCAATACAAAGTTTCTCCAGTAATTTAGACCTTTGAATATGTGGGTTGCTTAATTTTGTTTTTAAATGCACAGCAAACAAGTATAATGAAACATAACCAAGACTTGATGCAATTCCTTCTCTATTTGCATCTATGAAAGAAATCCTTGGTGTGTCACTAAATACCCAATCTTGTAAAGAACTGTGTAACAAAAATTCATGTAGAATGACTGTAAAAATGCTTAACGGTAAGGATTTAGAAAAAATCAATAGGACAATGGAAGAAAAGAATTTGCAAACAGCCAAAGTAAAGAAGAAATTCCAGTGCACACCATACTCTGTCACATGTTGCTGATAATCCAATTGTTTTACCGATACATATCTTGCTATGCCGAGTACTGTTAAAATAGTTATAAATTTCAAGTTTCCTTTTAAAACAGACACAAAATTATCCTTAGAGACATTCTTGTGGACAAGCCCACTCATTAGAACAAATAGACCTACACCAGTGTCCATAAAACTGTAGCCAAACTTTTCAGTCTTCGCCAAGTATCTAGGAAAGTCCTTAAAGTCTACCGCTAGTATACTGAATACTGTGATCAGGTATGTCAAGCCTCTCATACATGATATGGACACAATTCTGTTAGTTTTAAATGTGTTATTACATAGAAATGCTTTCTGAAGTTGTGTTTTACTTAAAACTTTTGACATTTTGTACAATAAAAATATAGTGTCAATAAAAATAAGTATTTCAATGTAAGCTGGTATCAAAATGTGGACGACGATCATTGGTAAGACGATAATAACATATTCATACACATACTGAAGCAGTTCTGATTTGTTCCGGCGTTGTGTAGTTATTTTAAAAGAACATTGTACAGTATAAAATATACAAATAAACGTGTGTACTAGCGATGATCCGTGGTTGTTTTGCATAAAGGATTCATGATATATCTTGTATTCTGTTGCATTCATATTTGAAGACTATATGTGTTCTCAAATTTTGATTCGTAACTGAAGAAGCACGCCGAAAATACTTTGCACTAAATTTGGCAATTTTCTTATGACTATATTCATAACTGATAACTTTATCTGTTCATAATATTTATCACATTTTGTATATTCGATGGTACACAGAACATTTATTGTTTATTAAATAAATTTGAAATTGATTAAATAACTGATATTATCTTTAACCTCAAAGTAAACAAATAATAACAATATAATTTGTCAAGATGACAAGCATCAATGACAGTTGAAAAAACAGCTGATACTGACATGTAAATACGTTCCGTTGTTTCCTATTGTATACTTTTAATTTTCTTTCCAATTCCTCAATATCTTTGGCTACAATGATTTGTCATAATATGTGTATTTTACTACTAACCAGTTGAAAAAGAAAAATATATATTTATAAGTATATGAAAAATTAGGCTTTCTGATTTGATCCCAGACCGAAACGAAAATGAAATTTATTCCAGTATTAGCTGTGCCCGCGGCTCCGCCCGCTACCCCCTCTTTTAGGGGTTGAATTTTTATGGCCTAAAACACGGCCGGGGTTCGTCTTGACAGATTAGTCAAGTTGGCATCAAAATTCGTTAAGCCGTTTTTACGTGATGCGCGGTAAAATAAACAGATAAACAGACAAACAGATAAACATGCAAAAATTCTAAAAACTGTTGGAAAGTGTTCTGTTACCGGTCCTAAGTATCCCCAGCCGACTTTTTTTTAATATCTTCCATGTACAGACTTTCGACCCTCTTTAGCTTTAATATATGTATAGATAGATGTCCTTACTAAGTTATTTTCATCGTCTTATCACCTAGCAAGGACGTTGAAAAAAAGATTTTTTTCAACATCCTTGTCACCTACATAACATAGTAGTGATCTGCCTTATCTAAAAGCTTTGCTAAATGTAAACAATAATAGTTCAAATTTTAATACAACTGCTATGTAAATTATTTAATTGAAATTTCGTTAAATTTTATGGTTTTGATGATGTCTTTGTAATATTATTCTTTTCTATGTTTTTATTTTATAAATATTTGTTTATAAAATGGATTTGACAAAATTGGTGTCAAGCTTCGGATAACTATACAAATTAATAATTTAATAGTTGCTAAATACCACGTTGATTTAGCAAGTGAATATTACCAGTATTTTGTGTTAATATTTTATGTTTTAAAGAAGTTAAGTGCATGTTATTATTTCCTACGTATATCAAGTAAACTAAGTACCTACTAAATTAATGTCGTGTACTTACTAAATATTTTAGTTTGTTTTAGACGATAAATTCAAAGAGAAATTTGACATTGTTACTTAGATGAGACGTAATTTTTAACCACTATATTCAATTTACTTTACCATCGCCCCGTCTATTATGAAGACATCTTTATTATACAGCGAAGTTAAATAGGTGCTAAGGGTTGCTTAAATATCTGCGTTGTACGTCGTACCTATCTACAATATTTTACAAGCATTCGCGAAAAATTGTTAAAATAAATCTTGATGTCTTAAAATGTCGATTGATACCGTTGCGATAATTTTGAATGAAAATACATGGAATTTTTAAATTAAAATGAAATATCACAAAATCAGAAAAAATGAATAAACATCAGGCATGTAAAATAGGCAGATTCAAGAAAAAGTTTAGACATAAGGGAAGTGATGAGGTAATTGCAAGCAGTTCTGATGGCAGTAAGGAAGACAATGAAAAAGACTGGTTTACAAATCAATATGAGACACTAATTGGTAAGCCTTTAGCTAGAGAGGAAGTTAGCATGGACGAAGTGCTAAGGGACTTGCAAGAATCAACAAAGTATAGATGGGTTCCTGAAGCGAACAACTACAAGATTTTGGTAAGATTTATGTGAACAATTCTTAATTTAAATTAACACTTATAACACTAATACTTTACAATCATAGGCTCACACTAGAATTCCCTGTGTCCTGAGTGCTATTGACAAATACAAAAAAGTACAAACCCAGACTCAGAAACAAATCTAAATTCATCCTACAATTTGTTTGTCTGGGGAATCGAATCCGGGACCCTTTGCGCGTCAAACTGACATGGTGACCGCTGCGCCATGCGGTTCATTACATTATGTAAATTAGAAATTTTCCATTTTATAACGCGAAACTTCGGAAAGTGCTCCATTTTAGACATTTGGATACGCCTGTGATGCTCGTCATCGCCACGGCGCTAAGAGCCGCGTAGCTAATAGTGTTCATAGCATGGCATGGAAATTGCATGCCTTTAGCGCAAAACGCGTAGGTAAGTATGGTCTACTATCGCCCGATAATCTAAATCCGGTGTTTTCTCACATTAAACCGCACCTAACAAATACGCTATAAACGTATATAATTTAAAAAGCAACTTATTAGAAAGAAAAATGATCAAAGAGCTTATAAAAAAATATTTGTTAATTTCAATTTAGTTTCGATTTCAATTTGAGTTTTAATTTCAATTTAATTTAGTCTTCAGACTATAGTATAGTCTGAAGTCGTGATACCCCCCAGATACCACATTAATAGGAGAAATACTAATTTCATTTCATTATAATTATAAACACTGACTCGAATTCCTCTCGATGATGCTCTGTTGTGGAACGAAATACTGCAAAGTAATATAATCAAACTTTACAAACATGAATTTCCACTAATGAACGGCTGTTATTATTAACTTTTCATTAAAATAAAAAATAAAATAATTGTTATAGACACCGCAATATGGTACGGTCCATTACATCGAGTGGAGAAATCCCAAAGTGCAGGTGTGTAATTGTCCTGACGGTGATTGCACTTGCACTGGAAATCCTGTGCTCCCGCGGAAAAAGATTCCTCGCGGTAGGTATTTATTATAATTTTATAATCGGTTAATAGGCTTTTTGTTATAGGCTAATACGCCGATATTAGGTACTCATGGAGAGAGGTGATGCGGCCTAAGTTGCTTAGAAAATGCCTTTACCTAAAGGGAACTTTATCCGTCTTACACGCAGTCACAAATATTTCCTTTATGTGAAAGAAAATGCAAAGGGGCTTATACGAACAAAAGCATATCTAATATGAAATTTATACAAAAATAAAAGAGAAGTGTATTGAGAAGTGCCTAGAATTTGACCCCAGATCCTCAGTACTAGAGGCCGGAAGCTGCTCGCTATCGATGTTAAAAGGAGTAATAATAGACGTAGATTTTATCTCCAACCTTTACACTTTTCCAGCATTCACCTATAACCGGCTATGGTTAGTGTCCTTTATATGCTATTTATTTTCACGTTATCTCAAAATATAAAGTACCAAATATGTATACGTATATCACAGCATATTTTAATAGGAGAGCGACACGTCAAATCAACCCTGTGTCGGAAACTGGCACGGCTTTTCAAAAAGCCCCCACCTCCCCCAACGGAGTCCTTCGCGCAGAAGCTGGCGGCTGCGGTCGGCGTGGAAGCTGCCGTCTACCAGGACTTGGAGAATAATGCTGTTTGTTAGTGACACCAACTTCGATTTATTGTTTTTTTTGGAACGAAATTCCTCTTGCGGGATGGGAGCAAGATCGATAAAAAGCGTATCAAGACTTTTCTCGACACCCACGCACCGAAAAACTCGGCGGCTCCTTTCCTGAGCATCCACAGACCCCTCACGCCGTTTTTTATAGTTACTTAGTAGGTACATTCTCCGAATGTACCTACTAAGTAACTAATGATAAAACAAAACTCTTATAATAAAACTTGTGCGTCTGTCTATCTGGGGTTGGAAAGTAATGTTTGCTGGTTGTTAATAGAGAGAAAACTTTATCCAATTCTAACTTTTCTACGGTTCCGAATGTCCAAAACTACAAAAGCAAACTCTTATAGGATCACTCGTGTTTCTATCAGTCGCAGCCAATATGCTACGAACCTGCGGATCACCTAAGTTCAAATTTGCTACACATGAAATTATGCGACTCAAACATGGATCTGTAGAATCTCTTCACGATTATCACGAATCATCAGTTTCTGAGAGAAATTTGATCCCTTGTCCAATATTTATTTGTGATTTTATTTGTTTCAGTAAATATAAGAGGAGCAGATTTTTGTATCTCAAGATGTATAAGATGCTATGAACCAGACTTCGTACCTAGTCCTAAGTAAGAAACCAATACTATATAACTATTCGTACAAATCTACTTATAATCTTATTTCTTTTGATCTTACTTTCAATAAACATATTCTGCTGAAGTCATCATCAAGTCATTAACTTTAGATTCATTAAAAAGTGCAATTTTTGTAAATTTTACAGCATTTGTTTGGAAAAACCAATGAATCAGAATGACGAATACCGACCATCGTCATTAAAAAACGTTTGTACATTTTATTTTATTTATCTTACTACTTTCCACAAAAATAGACTTAAATATAAAATAATATGAGTACCTACGTCTCCTTCTTACAAAAATTAAAATTCTTGTGTATTATCTGTCTGTCTGTGCTAGTTTCAAGACACGCTACTATAAATAATAGGAAATCAGGAAGACTGCGTACCGCAATAGTACGTCTTATTAATTCGAGATGAATCTAAATATTCCTACCTAACAACTACTCCACTACTCCACGCAGTTCATACTCACTTTATTGTTGTCTTTAGCAATAAATAAAGTCACTTTTTTATTATCTAGAAAGACAATGATGATGGAGACCGAACTTGTGAAGAAATTTGCACAGGTAAACTTCAATTTGCACTTCAACTAAGTAGAAAACTCTTTTTTTATATTCCCATTTTGATAAAATAATTGAAATTTAAATTTCCTTGAAATCTTAAAATTTAATTTTTTGTTATATTTTGGAATCGGCAGTGCTAAGCTCTAATTTTTCAAGGATTGTGTATAAACAATACATTCCGGTTACCAGTCAGCTGTAATTTGACTATTTATAGCTTTGTATATGTTGGTATATCTGGTACAATAATGAATAAATGTGTCGTACTATTATACCCTTTAAATGTAGATTTTAACCTATCTGTTTCTTCAAATGATTCCTGCAATTTCAATTGTATAAACGTATAGTGTAAATGTTTACAGTATCAACACAATCAACAGTTGGACCTAATGGCGAAATCGTTATTGGAGGCTTTTCTCACGAATTATACAGCACACCTGATGAAGCTATCGTAAAAGACATTGAAGGGAGACCACTTCAAATCATATCGTATAGATGGTATGTCCCGATTATTTCCTCTTTATGTATTAATTCCAATCCATTACTGTCCAACTATTGGTTAGAGTTTTCCTTTTAGAATAAGTCCATCTTTGTAGTCCATCTTTGTAGTAGATTGCTTTACTTTATATACCATCGAAACTTTTAATCTTATCAGACGAATTGGTTTCTACACGATATTTTCCTTTTATAGAAAGTGATAAATAATTTTTAATACAAAGATTTATTTGAAAAATGAGGAGCATGCGAACCTGGCCATGCCATTGATCCACATTTAAGCACAAAGAGTACTACCGTTTTAAGATGGTAAAGCCTGTATGTGGCGAGCTACTGCCACACCCAATTACGCATAGCAGTTGTTATAAGTAATTTGTGTCTGTGTTGGAAACGTGTATTTACCAATCACACACATAAGGGGCATCCATCTAGTCCATAGGATAAGCATTCGAGTAAACTAATATACTGTCATATCCTACCTTTACCTAGCTTTTAATCATATTTCATAGCCGTCAGCGACCAACATCTTGCTATTTCAAATATATGAAAAAGGAAATTACACTTTTTATTTTATTTATGTAAATAACTTTTATTTAAGAGAGTACCATAGTTGCAGTGATTTTAATACACGCATTATTTATTGTAGTACCAACGAAGAGACGGAAAACAAATCTAATAACTTTTGCGACTTTGAGAAACTGATGAGCATGCGCAAGCTTATAAATATGACTGAGTACGTTTTTAGTGTATCCGGTTCATTTCAATGGCCTTTGATATCGTTGATTCGATTTGTCACACTCCAATTTTACATGATTGCAGATTGAAAAAACAGATTTCGCTACTAACACAAACTATTTATTCATCTATCATCGAGGAAAAGGGTAATTATATAATATGTATATGTATATATAATTCCTATCTCAGAACTGTATATAAAACAGTTTTTTTATTTTACAGAAAAAAGTTCATCTGCAGATAATATGTAAGTACACGGACAGTTTGCTGTATAAAAAAGAATAATATGTTTTAATTATTTAAATATAAAACTTGTCTTATTTTTCTCAGTGCAATACAATGTGAAGAGGGTGATAATGTAAAAAATGATGATTCATCAGAGGATATCACAATTCCAACGCCTTATAAAGGTGTTGTGCTAAAGGCAAAGAAAAAACCGCAAAACAGAGAAGAAGCTGTGCTGCATTCCGAAACTAGTCACCCTTCAAAATGTAGTCCAGTAGAGACTGACACAGATTGTGGCAAAGTACACGAACAATTGAAAATTGAAGCATCCAAAACTAATGTTGTTACAGATGTGCCAAAAAAAGTGGATTCGAATAAAATTACAACAGTAAAGTCAGTGGGATGGAGTAACGTCGATATACAGAAAACTGAATCATACGAAAATATTCAAATTCAAAAACAAAACATTTCAGAGAAATGTAAAACGACATTTCCCAATTCTTCTATAAACATGGTACAAGATCCTCAAACAAAAATATTTCCGGCAAAATCGAAAGAACTATCTCAGAAAAATATTCAAGAATCTTCAATTGCTGAAAATAGCACTGATAACACTATAAATGTAAAACAAATTAAAGATGATATAATTCAAAAACAGGGGGACGATGGTAGCAAATTGAACATGAATATACCACAAGTTACAAGTAAGACGCCTGAAATCAAAATGCCCACAGAACAAACAAATAATTTTATAAAATCCATAATTAAAGATTTAAGTGGACTTATTCATGGTAATAAAGGCAATACAGACCAAAAAGAGTTACAATTAGAGGGAAGTAAAAGTATTGTTCGCAATGTTCAACAGAAAATTGAAGATTGTTACATGGGAGATCCCAGTAAAATAAAATCACAACAAGAAACCTCGTATTTAGAAGAATTTAAAGTGAATTCCGCACTACCGGATTTGAAATTGCACTCAAACTTTAAAACAAAGTCGCATCCTGTCGTTACCTCTGTAATAATTAATAACGGTAATAAGCAAATGATATCGGTCCAAAATATAAATCCTTCTTCTACAGAAAACCAAGTTACCTGCCAGCAAGAGCCAGAGGATTTATCATGTACACTGAAAGAAAAATACAGCGACACTCATGTACATAAAATAGTTACATCTGTTGATAAAAACATAACTGAGACTCATATTTGTGTAAAAGAGGCTTTAGATTCAAGAAAACCTTCGTTAATAAATTTCGCAGTTAAAATTGATTGTGATCCCAAATACAACAATGATAAATTAATTCGAATAACAAACTGTAACGAAAGACTACAACACCATGAAAATAAAATTATTCCAGAAAACATACCTCTGAATAGTAATGATATAGAAGAAGTAGTGATAACTCTAGAAAACGCAATAAAAAATGGAGCTAATAAATATTCTATATTAACAAAAATTTCCCATCTATCCTCAGCGCTTAAAAAACTACTTCTTGAGAAAATACGTAAATCTGTCAAATCTTGGCCAGAACCCACCATACGTAGAAGCTTTCGCAAATGGTACCGAGATCAAGAAAGTACAATCGAAATAGAGAGAAAAACTTACATCAAATGTGGTAAAAAGAAAGAAGAACCAAAAACTAGTGAAAAAGAAATGTTTTCAATTCAATACAGCGCCATAAGTGAGATGAAATGTAGCAGTAAATTTCTAAAAATCGAGCAGTTTAGGTCATACCCAGGGGTGCAAGAGGTGCACGATTGCCGAAGCCCGGATCAGTCAGAGCTTCGGCGATTAACCTCATGAATAACCACCATACTATTACTATAAAAATATAAATTTTCTTTTGCGTTCGCAGATACTGCAACAACTTTATTACAAAAAGGATTAAAAATGTTTACGCTAAGGAATAACTTATTTAAAATCGGTGTTTTGTAACAGAATATTTATGGGCCTAGTAACTGTAACATAAATCAACAATTATAATAATATATGTATATAAAATAGTGAATATTCATTTTATTATTTAGCACAGCGTAACTGAATGTTTAAAAAATCCCATTCACAGTTGGAGGAGCTTAATAATATTTATGATGAATGCATTCAAGTAAATCGCTTAATTTGATAACACCTCGATCTTCAAAAATCCAAAATTGCACCATTTTAATCTTTTTTCAAGAAAATCATTAATTTATTAATAATAACTGTATATTAAATGATCGGAAATTTAGGATACATTATAAATAAAAAATCAAATCATTTTAATGGTTTTATTCACTTACCTATTTACCACAAAGACTAGCTTATAACTAATTTGTAACTTAATACGAACAATTACTTTATCGTACATAAATAAGTTTAATTAATCTTAAACTAAGTTCGGTCTGATTCAAATGACTCATCAATTGGCAGCTAGATGAGGATTTAGCACCTTTGGAAAGATAACTCAAAGAATCGAACAAAAATTACTGACATAATTCAGAATAAAATTAGAGGTGTTATTATTTGTTTAAAGCAAATTAAAAATCATATCCATCGTAAGGTCGCTGGGGGCGTCTCTGCACCAGAGGGATGTTGACTTCTTCAGCGGTCCGGAACACTTGCGGCCTGGGAGATGGTCTTTGTTCTTGCTGAAGCTGGGCTGACTGGCGACGTGGGGCTTCCTCCTTTTAATATAAGAAAGGTAAAAATTAACCTCTGTTGCCTTTTTAGACATTTGCAAATCGGCGTGTTTGTATGAAGAGAGTTATGAATCTTTTATAACCAACTCAATGTATATTTAGTTTAGTTTCAGAGCGAATTACTACGCGTTTCTACCTCTTAGGGCTAAGTAGTGCTTTGTTCATATACCTCCCTACACACTACAAATGAGAATAGTACAAAAGCATAATCTCATGTTTGACGTTTCTTAAGACTTACTTCTTCCTCTTCTTCCTGTTCGTATCTGTCATCCCTGTAGACCTCAGCAGGGTAGTATCGGTCAGAGTACTTCAGGGACACGTTAGGCTTCCTCTGCACTTCCTCTTCATTGATCGGCCTGTACAGGTACTCGTTTACGAAATGGTACTTGGCTGATTTCTGGCAGATGTTGTCGTGGGTTGGGGGCATGCAGATAAGATGAACCTGAAACAGTTAATAAGATTTGAAACACTCAATTTAACCGAAGAGCGGGAACGACTCTTACATCCGAAAGACGTAACGATAAGGCTTCGCTAAATAAAATACTTAAAACGCTAGAAGGAAATATTATTAGAATATACTTTGAATGGATTAATATGGAAATAACGAAATATTATTCGCTATCACAATAACCATAGAATTTTATATATTCAGTCACAAAGATACCTGGTGGAAAGTAAATCCGTCGGGACAAATCCACGAGTGCTTGACATTATCTTGGCAGTAGTGGAAGACCTCACAGTTGAGTTCCTGATCCGCGTAGTAGCCGGTCTGCTTGCTCACGCAGTCGAACTTGGACTGCTGAAGAAGCTGCGACAGACGGTCAGGTTCTTCCTTCTCCTCTTCCAGTTCCTCTTCTTCTTGGAGTTGCTGCTGTTGCAGCTGTTGTAGCTTAGCTGGTCTTTGCTCTTGCTGCAATGAAAGTTTTATTTTCTATTTTTATTCCTTGAAATCAATTAATTTGTTTCGCATTGTAGCTAATCTTCAATCTTAGACACTCTCATCTAAATAATTTTGTCTCGCTTTTTATTTGAATAACTAATTATCTATGCCTAATTTATTTATGGACGGTCTTTTTCTGTTCAAATTGTCTAAGCTTTGTTGTACTCATTGTTATTTTATCATTAGCGAAAGTGCACTGATCTTTTTATGATTTTCATTAAGACGAACTTGATTTGTTGATTTGAATCGACAACACGACTTTGTAGTACTTCAGTCTAGTAAAACACAAATTAGAAACCTGTTCGTATATTTATAAGGGATAATCTTACCTTCCTGTGTGGTGCTCTAACTGGCTGTCGTTGTTCCTCTAAGTACACTTGCCTAGTGGGCACAATGTACGCATCCTGCTGTTCCTGCTGCGGTCTCTGCTGGTAACCAGCGAGCTCGGCCAGCGACGGCGTCGGCCGGAATCCGCTGGGTAGAGTGTTCGGGTACGCTGCTGGAGTGTACGCCCGTGGCCTTAGATTGCGCGATTCCTGTGAACAAACATTGAATTGTTCATTTTACGCAGATTTGTTTTTGTCTCCACATAATATTCTTTTTAGAAATTCTTCTCCTATCGTGATAACAACACTTTAGTGATATCAACAAGGGAAAATGAGAATAACAAGGGAAATATTGGAAAGACACAATTTGTTAAAAATACATTAGTAAAACTTTCTTCAAGCAGGAACGAATGTTGTCACGTAATCATTTTTTATTGTTGTTTGTTACTTGTTTATTGTCATTTCTTTATAAAAGTCTAGCCAGACGATTGCCTTTTTTAATCTTTATTTAGTTTACAGACAAAAAATACTTTATTAATTTACATTACAAATTTATTCTAATTAGGTACGAATTCATGATTGATTAATAATGTTTTAAAATATATTTGCTAGCTTTGCCAACCGCGGCTGTCTATTGTTTATAAGATTATGGAATAAGCGATGCCCACGTGCAAAGTAGTTTCATAAATCATTCTCATATAGATCAATGATCAATGTAACATTTAAGAGAATGTAAATGATGTAGGCTGGTATTGCAAATCTTCACTCCTTATGGGCGTCATGTTTGTATTCTTAGCCGTAGGTATGTAAACAAAATTGGATATCGCTAATTATGTTTATGGCATCAACTTCAGTGTTTGTGTTGCGTTATCTTTAATTAATAGATTTGATTTTAGAAAGTTAACTTTACTTATAACAAGCTCAGTATATCTACATTTTATACGAGAGTAATAATTACAATTACAAAAGTTAACTAGGTATTTATATTTATAAGTAATTAAAACACAAAAGCTGTAGATGTATCATGTAAGGATAACTTTTTTTTCTATTTTTGCTAATGCAATATTGAATTTATGAAAGCGGACAAGACGTTTAGGGGAAACTTTCAAGTCGGCAAACATAAGAAATAGTGTCATTAGTCAAAAAAGTCTTAGCACAATGGATCCTGCGCAATAGTCGCAATCAAACCACTCCAAATACGATTGCACTTATCAACAAGTTTTATCAGAGTTCTGAAATTCTTTTTTACAAACTGAAATCTGTATACTTGCGTAGTTCTTGCAATAGGCAATAGATACAGTTAATGATACAATATCATTTTAATTGACAAAGGTTTTTGTGGCGATTAGCACTTTTTATGGACATTGCTTAGTGCGCGTTCGTGCGGCGCGGTATGGGTGGCGGAAGGCAATTAACATTGTACGTTGATTGGGTGTTATTTTAGCGTGAAACGTGTTTAGATTTAAATGACTTAATATGTTACAATAGCACCGTAATGTGCCGATCAGACAGTATATTGACGTAACTTTTTGCTACGCTCATAGTTGGTTTTTTGCAGTACATGCCGCGATGCAATTTGCATTTTTTTTTTTTATATCTAAACCTAACGATAAGGCAGACGGGCCACCTGATGGTAAGTAGTCACCGTCGCCTGTGGACATTTGCAGCACCAGAGGGACCGCCAATGCATCGCCGGCTTTGG
>DWNR01001327.1:0-15437 GCA_018250455.1 Polygonus leo
TAACTAAAAATAGAACCGACTTCAAGATGAACTAAAAAGTGAAAAATAATTTATAATTTTGATGTCGGTGCCATCTCGTCCTTTACTTCATGTACCTCCTTGGCACACTTGGCACCGATATCAAAAATATAAATTATTTTTCACTTTTTAGTTCATCTTGAAGTCGGTTCTATTTTTAGTTAAAAAGTTTTTGTCTTTTTCTGGAGAGCAGCGAACTCCAAACCTTCGTCATTTTATAAAAGCTGAAAGTTTCGCAGCGCACTCGATCACCACAGATAAGAACGATAGACGACTATGAAGCATAGGTACGATGTACATGTAAATTATATCTATATCTGCTACAAAAAGAGAGACAGCCTAGTAGTTAAGAATCGAACTTAAATGGAAATCGATCTTAAACATAAATCGAAACGGGTCCAGCTTCGAAGCCACGGCTCCTCTGATTTTTCATAATCATGTCTATTAAATAATATATAATTTACTTTCCGGTGGAAGATAACATCAGATCAAACCCTAATATACCCGACGTGTAATATAACCTAAATAATATTATACGCCTAATAGCTTGTTAAAAATATGTCAAGGATGTGTGAAGTGTATCAGTTTGAATTTGGCTACTGTGGTAGATTTAAATATAAATCCTTCTTATTTTGAGGGAAGACCCGTGTCCAGCAACAAAAGAGTGGGTTGTGATGATGACGAAACTATTACAACAGGGTTTCCTCTCCAGAAACCTTAACGTGCCTTTTAACACACCGTAACGTTGATTCGTAATAACTCACTACTGTTTTCCCATCCAAATCCCTAAATCTACACAGAGCCCAAAGTATGCCGGATTCTGTAGGATAGGATCTGTTACGTATTGCAGTCATAATATACGAGTGTATTCCAATCCTAGATCGTACGCCAATGATAAAGCTGTCACAATCAGCTTGCGGTTTTACGGTGTGCATATTCGAAACACAATGGTTACAGGTACCACAAATGTACACAGTGATAATGACTAGAAAATTCTAATGCTTTATGGGGAAATGTACTTTTTAGTAGTGTATTTTATGTAAATGCATACCAATGTAGACTCAATTGGTGAAAGACCTTGCCTTGGTAAATAAAGATATGAATGGATTTTGGATAGTAATGTAACATTTGTTTAGTCTACCTACTGTATGTGAAAACAAATGGCAAATCTCATACACATCTTCACCATAATTCCAATACAGTTCGAGAAATAGTGTTAACTCTATACATTCTGCAGATAGAAGCCCTCCGCTATCCACCACACACTCCAGAACTTGCCCCCAAATTACTACTTTTTGTTGAATTTGACTACAACATTTAACCAATCTTCTGGTCAAAACATTTTTTCCAGTCAAAAGCAATACAATATTTCTTCACACAGGTTATGAAGTTCAGATCCCCAGACTTTAATCGCAAAGGATAAAGTGATCTTCCGAGTAGATGACAGATATGTTTACATAACGAAGGTAAATACTTTGATTAAACAAATCCATTTTATCTCAGAAAAAAGTTGTTTCAAACCGTTAAATGTGTATCCCACAACAATTTACATACTTAAAGTAGACTTACAGTTTTTAAAGTTCCAAAGATCTGACTCTAGAATACTTCCTATATGTTATAACTTTGAAACTCTGCCTTCTTCGTACATTGATTAAAATATTTATTTAAAAGTTTTGTGTGCGAATGTGTTACTTTAGAATTACTAAAATCAGCAAATTTTTACTTTTTCACTCTAACGCTAAAAATAAGACGGATTTAAAGGTAAAAGGCTAAAGTTCACTATGTGCGGCTATTTACATTGCAGGAGATACACTTTTTCCCTTTGAACATATTTATATCTGAAAGTGATTTCCCTACGATGTTTTTCTTCGTCGTTACGACCACCGATAAATAACTAATAAAAAATTTGAAGTGAAAAATTGAAGTGTCATATTTTAAAGTCCAATCTCTGCTAGTGTGACAATCTCTTAGTTTAATCATAGGATTCGCCTATATTATCACAGAAGCATTATTGTAGTAGTATTAATAATAGTAGAACTGGAGAGCTAGCTCTGCTACTGAGAGCTTTTTGGAGAGTCATAAATAAATAATTTATTACTTGAACTATTTAATTAGCATATTATAAATTTACCTTTATCAGAGATTCAGAACTGAGGAGTTGAAACTTGATACTTGCTATAGAGTTTCTGCTTATTATTCGCAGCATTACTTTTAATATAATAAATGTGCAGTTGAGGAGTTGTTTGATCATGAACTTAAGAATACCTTATTCAGTACACATTTTAGATAATATTTTGAGGAATTCTTTCTTGGCGTACCTTCAAAGTCAATGATCAGTTAATCAAATAATTGTTCGCTTCGAAGGAACACTCTCGACATTGAACTCATGTCAAAAAAATCATCAAAATTTGTTCATAAACAATGATCTTATGCCCGTCGCTACTTTCTTCCTATTAGATTTCAAGGAGTCAAATTTACTCGTAAGGTCCAGTAATTATGAATAAAAGGAAACCCCCCTCAACACTATACTGAACCCATAGCAAGAAGACTTATCGAAGTCGGTTTATAAATAACGAGGTTATGCGGGAACTCATTACAGCTCGTGGAGTTTCCTGATCTATTCAAAGTTTAAGGTCAAATAATTATGGAAAAAATACTACCACCTCGATGTTATACTGAACTAATAGCAAAAAATTTCACAAATTTCACAAACATCACCAATATTTCACCAACATATTTATAACTTCCTCATTTTTGACGTCGATGAAAAATGTAATACTTGTTAGTTAAATTATTGTTAAGCAAACGTTACGATTTGAATTTTTATTGGCAATTTACATAAGTAATAATAATTCAAAAATATTGTTAAATTTTCAAAACAGTAAGTTGTAAGTAAGTTGTAAGTATTATGTACGTAATGTTAAGTCTCTTGAAAATCCAATAACACATAGTAATATTTTCACTACATACTTTGCTAGCCACTACAGGCCACAGAAAGATCTACCGAAACAATGTTTGTAACCGTATGCGGCACCTTAAAGTATTTAGTTTAACTAATTTGAATATTCGTATTAGTTATTTTAGTATTTAATTAAATGAGTATCTTCCAAAACAAATGGTAAATTGTCGAATTTTATATCTGTAGTGTGACAGTTCTTCTGTATAGTTCTTTTTTTTAAGCAGTAGAGATTTTTGTTTTGTTTTAATTATGATAATTTTATTACTCATTGGTCCTAATTTATACAGAGTAGCTACACCGTTAATTGAATTAAAATAGCCACTTTGAGAATTCAGTTTATTTTTACTATGTCCCTTTGCCTTTTCAGACTGTTAGCATTGCTACGGCGTTTCCTACTGTCCTTTATTAAATTAGTGCTTAATATATTACATATTCATTACAAATTTTCATCAACACCATATTTTATTTGCAGGTTTTATTTAACGTGTAATGTAGGTATGTACTCATATGTTTGTTCCGGTGGAATTGAATTTTAAATAAGTTATATTTAATAGATTGAGCTGAAATTTGGTATACGTGCTTATTTTGGATCACAATGGATGCCTAGCTTTGTGACGTCATTTTAATTCCTATATGGCAGATCGTCCAAGATGGCGAACTAGTATTTTTTTCTGTACTAAAACAATAATAGTATCAAATGAAAGGGCATGCTGAGAAAGTTTAATTTTAAAAAGTTTTTTACCATTAATTTATTATTAAAAACAATACGTCTTTAATATTGGTTTTGTTAACTGTAACGAATCAAAACCTAAACACATTTGTGGACAACAAAGTCTATGAAAAATTTAATATTTTTAAATCAATACAACTTAAACAACTTGTTATGAAAATTTCGTCGTGATTTACATAAGTAACTAGCCTTCTACTACAATTATAAGATTGGTAAATTTTCAAAACAAATATATAATTGCTCTAATTTTCTTTTCGTGTATTATGTACATAATGTAAAGTCTCATGAAAATCAAAAAACACCGTAGTAATATTTTCCCTTCCATGCAAATTGTTACAAAACACTGCGTCTTGCGGTATTTTTATTCATCGGTCTTAATTTATAAAAAGCTGTATATTTTAATTATGATACCTCCCTACACCGTTAATTAAATTAAAGTAGTCACTTGGAAATTCAGTTTATTTTCAATGTCTCTTTTCCTTTTCAGACTCTTTGCATTGCTATAACGGCAGCAGTTCCTACTTTACCCTATTAAATTTGTGCTTAACAAAATAGGTATTTTATACCAAACTTGCATAAAATTCATATTTTACTTATTAAATTGTTTAATAACTATTTAAAGTTGGTTTGGTCTACGAAATCGGGTCAAGACATGTTAAAAAAAAGTTATTACAGTAATAAGAACTCAGGTCTTTATTTTACTGTTACGGCGGCAACAAAAATAATTTACGAATTGCATGTAACGTACGTATTGCATGTCGGGCGAGGTGTATTGTATGTGCATGCGAAATATGGGGGTTGTCGCTCTAGCTCGGGATTGGGACGAGCGGCAGTCCCTCTTCGACCACCGCGCCAAGTAACCGCGCGCCCCGCGCTCCTACGCGCGATATATGGACTACGATCGACCAAACGAACACAAAACTTCTTCATCACATCCTTACCCTCACCTTCACCGAATGAGTAGTGACAAAATGACTCCCAAACTCGACCGCGAGAACCCTTAATATTTGAACCTGTCTAACTTCCTTCTTTATTAGCCAAAATCCCGCTTCAAATTATCTCACTCCATAATGCATCTAATGGGACAGTTCTGCTGTAACCTATTTATACACAAGAAACGACTGAAACTTTCTACCTGCAACCTTTAAAGTTTACACGCTCTTTGTAAACTATTTACACGGTTTTAGAAATAGTTTTGGACTTATTCATTTTTACCCTTCTTAAACCTACTCAAATAGAACTCTAAGTGTGACCAAATACCTAAAGTAGTATTGCAGTAAATTGTGTGACAAATAAAGAACTCGTTAGTGTGTTAAAGTGTTTAAATATAGGTAGTTTAAAGTGTGGCAATTTATCAGACTAAAGTCGTATATTTAGACTTGTATAAGTGTTTTAGTGTGTTTTGTGTGAATGTATCATCCGGAACATATCGATCTATAACTTGGTAAGAAATATATAATTATAATATATTTTATATACCTGAAAATTATCTCTGTATTTTTATACTAGGATTAAGTGATGATTACCTGTTCGTTAAGCTCTTAAAATACAAAATTTTCATTATTTTAAGTTATTAAAAAAGGTCGACTTAATATGTTTTACCACGCTCGAAGTTGACGATATTTCGTAGCACGAACACGCGATTATATGTAAGGCCATTATAATAAGCTTCATTCAAAATTTAAGGACAAACCTAAAACCGTAATATAAACTTTTAGAGAAATCATAAATAATATTTTCTACTTTGAAACACACCGTATAACAAGAAAAGATATGTATGTTTTTATTCTATATTTCTTACACTATTCTACAATTAGGTACTATACAATAGTTTTTATACTCAAAACTACAAGTCTCATCTTACGAATATTTACAGTACAAGTCTTATCTAATAAGCGTAATTGGTTATTTTACTATTGGCGAAACGGCGTCATAATTGCAGTTTGCTTTCATTTATAAACCTCAAAAGTCGCGAAGTAATACTTGGGCTAACTAACAGTATTACAATCAAGTGCTTTGTTAAAAATACTTCGTCAAGAGAGCGGAAGTCGGCATTAGTTGAAAATTCACAAAATGTTTTTAAACGTTAGCCAGGCGAGTGCTCCACTTTTTATTTAGCTCATAATGAGGACATTTAAATTTTGCACCGTTCTACTGGGTAAAGCAATTGAAGAAGAAAAACAGGGATAGCGCAGTCACAATAACAATGGCATCGCAATCTGAAATCGTGAACTGAGTCTAAGATATCCTGAATTTTCCACAATGAAGTTAATAAAGAGAATTAACATTTACATGAGAAATGGCACAAACATAGTGTATGTATATAACTAGCATTGTTATAGCAAATAATAATTTACTACACATGAAAACCTATTTCATAAATAGAAAATAGATTTAATTTTATCGATTGTAAAAAGATATTCTTTAGTTTTGGTTCTTCCTTCTTCAAACACATAATGTGTTTGCTTGAGTACAACTAAACATTTCAATCTTTAATTCAATTACGGATATAACAATACAGGCAATTTTGAAGTTCTGAAGTTTTCAACACTTTCAACATAATTAAAATGATCTATTGATTTCTTTACTAATAACAAAACTATTATAGAATTGTCACCAAGCAGCTGCGTTAGCCTACGTATACAAAGATCATATTATTCAACTTGTGCCAAGTCCAATGACATCGCGGGTATTTTTGATATGGTTTTACAATGCCAAGCGCTTTATACTACTTAATTATTTATAATACGTACAATCATAAGCATTTCCCATAATAACATTACAAGTGCCGACCCTGAATGCAGTAAATGATTTGATATTTAGAGATCTAATCTAAAGCTATTTAAAATAAATAAAATATGAATTCGCGCGAATGTAAATCATAGTAAACATCTTTAGTTACAGGATTACATGTGACATCTAAATAAATGCCCGTAACGTTATATTTAGAGTCATCTGCGAGGCATCGCTAAAAATATTCCAGGCGTCTGTACTTACTATTAATTTTGAACTTCATATAATTTCCTCTTCCATAACATTATTTAGTTTCGTAAATTTTGACAGACTTCGAAACGCTGGTCAAATTATGTGTATACGGCTGAGATAGGAAAATTTTCGATGCATAAAAAACCTATTGTAATCTTTTTAAAGAAACAAGTAAGAAAAGAAAAGGCGTGTAAAGAAAATAGTCACTATTTTCTCTTTTGATCATTACAGATGTACTCAGGAACAAATTAGTTAGCCAATATCAGTAAAATAAAAAAATCTAAGTACTTTTTAATGTAATAAGCTAACAAAAGAGCCTGGACTCTACTAAGTATGCGCTACTTTCTATGTCTACTATAATTTGCTTCGTATATGTTCTTTACTGATTCCATTTTACCTGAAATTAAAGAATCGCTTCATGGATAAATGATGAGTTAATGATGGTAACGTCCCCGTTAGATAAATATATGTTATACTCTACAATTTAATAGGCGTTCCCGTTTATCGATTCCCCTCATTGAGGACTCTCCACTAGAACATAATATTTTATTCAATAAACCCCTTAATGTTAACGATCCACCGCAATTGCGTTTTTCCAACGGATTTTCCAACTTCAATTGATTCAGGCTGGAAAATGCGAATGATAAGAGGTTTTTACCGTCAATATAAATAAGTTGAAATTCATTTTGTATAATATTTATTCTGATCATATTACAGAGAAGGTAAACAAGTTAAAATTTCAATGTTAAATTGAGGTAATCGTTTATAATAATTTGGCCTAACGCAAAAAATATATTATAAAAGATTCATGAGTTTTATTGTCAAGATTTTATATTATACCTATATATTTGTCGTGCCGCCAAATAGTAAAATTATATTAACATCAAATCTTTGATCTTTAGCACAAGTAAAAGTCTGTCGACATCAACTTTCAATTAGAGTTACATTGATTTCAGTTTTATTAATTGGTTCAAAGTTTTCTACTTACGCTCATTCATTTAGTAACAACTATCTTAATGAAGATTAAGTACTTAAGAAGTCTCACATTAACTTGTGCAGGTATAGTAATGTATAGGTGTAGCATTGAAAAAAAATGCTGTCATTCTAATATATAGATTGTAATATAAAATTTCGCTGGAGCACTTAGGGTCGTATTAATAAAGTTAACTAAAGATTGAGATCGATCTTGAGTCCGGCTTTATTTCCATTATCTGGTACTTAAACCGCACTCAAGATCAATCTCAAACTTGCGTTTACTGTATTAATACGGTCCTTAGTGTTCAGGGTTTTCTCAGGGTACTTTACTTTAAAGAATGGGCCGATTCAACTTGGTCCTCATGTCTTACACTTGTAACCAACCACTTAATACGATAGTAATCTATCTAAGATCGACCGTAAATGCTTTGATACCTCTACATTGTAAATGTTCGCCTCGTTTATAAGCTTATCGGAAATTGCAAAATGATTATCGGGGCGGTAGTATTTACCACATTTCGAAAAAAGAAGGTATGGCTATCTAACTAATTAACAGATTAAATGATCAATTTAGCATAGCAGAAGTAAGTAAGTACGATAAAACAGCGAGCATATTTGTATGTTTCCATAGTAAATAAAATAAACTGTAAAATACCAACTCCACGAATGGACTAGAAAGGGAATCATTAAATAAAATAATAAAATATATATTAAAATAATCTTATTTACAAACACAATACCATTAGAGGTGTTACTTAATATTTTACGGTATTTGTAAGCTTACCTTCCAACATCGCTCTGAGCAAGCGATAATTTTCAAATTTTCCTATTTTTTCTCCATGAATGCTTCCCAGAGGAAATTGAGTCTCATTATTAACCTCCGGTCTCCGAGAAAGGAGAATTTAGTCAATTTACGATAAAATCTCGTGTTTAAACAGTCGTCTCCTAAACTCTTTCTTAAAATGCTTATATATCTAGGAGTTTCACTAATTTACACACAAAAATTTACAAAGGTTGATTTCTTATATAATTTCCACAAGGTTTTTTTTTATTTTTATAAACACAATATAGATTGGCGAATCGTAGAAAAGTCGATACTATCTGGATATTATAACCGTATAATCGGATTATACCTTAGAATGGGAAAAGATTTAAATCATTCGTACCAAGGTGCGGATCAATAGGCCATACATGTCTCGTTAAACTTTAATGAAATGAGTATACCACTGGACATACATAAATAATGATAATTAAAAACATCATAAAAACACACTATTGGGCTCATGGAAAAACATCATTAATTAATTAAATAAAAAAGAAAAATCATGTACGTTTTAAACTATTATTAATGCACGCCTAAGAGATTTTTCTAAAAAATGTTAAAAGCTTGCAAAGTACCAATTTAACCTTGGTCACGGCGGTGGACTATGGCTAAATCCTTTTGTGAGAAAAGTTCGGTGCCTACCTAGAGACAAAAACAGGTTGTGATGATGAAGTTGACTTGAATTCTTTGATAGTCTACACCGAATAAAGAAATTAAAGATGATTTTTGTCCCTTGAACAGCAATTAGTTTAAATTCCTTGCATTTTCTGTAATTTAAAGATTTAATGTTCAACTATAAAGATAGTGTAAGGGCTATTAAATTCCACTCAATCTAATTTTAAAGTGATCGACTGGCAAGTAGCCTAATGATGAATCCCAATCAACGAGTGTGTCAATTGTTCTAATTCTGTTGTAATTATACAGTCGTGGAATGAACAGTTGATAGAGATATCTTCTCGGCGAAAACAATATAATTGTGCTTGCCACAGGAGCGGGAATGTTAGGAGTAAATAAATCGTAAATGTTAATGTCAGTCATAAAACACGTATTTTTTCCAGACGGTAGTAAAGGAAGATTAAATATTTTTTAATTAAAAATGTTAACCGCACCGACTATTAACTAATTACTATCACTTACAAGATAGCAGAACAATGAAACCCACATGGCGGAGATTTCGTTTTAATATGGTGGAATAGTGTGTTAACTTGTCTGTCGCTTAACCATCGGTGTTAACTATTGTTTGATATGGTAAGGTTTTTGTTAGCGAACTCCGGTTTACCTTTAAATTTTTAATATCAGACAGAGACTTATTTCAGGTCTTACTCTAATGACCTTAATTACTTAATTTTGGTAGAATATTAGAAAAAACCATTGGGGTGTAATTAATATGGTCTATGAAAGCGCGGTACACAATTTTTACATGATAGAGATGACACCAATTAGTGTTCTTCGTAATCGTTTCAATAAGATATACATGTCTACTTTGCTTCGTTTTTATATGAATATGTCTTTACTTAGTTACGTACTATTTAGCATCGAACATGTAATCCTTGAATACATTAAATGCCTTGTTTAATACTATATTATGTATGGACGAACAGTATGCATTTATGCTCTGATGTGCACATAATCCAGGCTTATTGTAATTGGTACAAGTCCGCGCGTATCTAATCTATAGCTGTGGAGTAGAATTTCGATCAATAGATACCATCTAAAATTGGATGACTCGCTTTGTGTCGTATGTTCAAAGTAGGACATTTAGTCTCGAACATGGATGAAAAATCGTTGTTGCTTCCATTAGGTGTATTGCTGAAAACCTAAAAATACTTGCAAACTTCAGTAACTTATACATTTTCCCAGGGTTACGAATATATTAAGAAGCATAACACGTTTTAAATTAAGACTATAATCGTAGTTTACGAGCCCTATCGTTAAGTAAAGTAGGTATCCAATTTAACATAATGGTATTCCGCTACCGGTCTATAAAGATCGAAGATTCTTTAAGCAGCTCTCGGCTATTTTAAAATTCTAAAGACGAAGTAAAATATGCATTTCAAATGTAATTATCCTTTCCGTTTCGTTTTAGAACTATTTTATCTGTAAATTTTCCTGCTCATTTGCTGCTTGAAGCTGATTGGAAAGTGGTTTCACGACTTTTTACGTATTTATTTGAAAATCTACAAGTAGTAGACTTTAACTTTTGCTAACAACCATAATTCGGTTAACGCGTAACATAATTATCGCAATTAAACCACATTCAAAGAAAATGTTGACAAGTTTTTATTTCGCGCAGAAGTTCTGTTATACCTGGCCAAAATTCATGCAACTTTACTTACTAGTATGGAAATAATTTCCGTCTGGCGCACTATTTGAAGCGGACCAAGTAGGCATGAAACTTTCCACATGCGAGTATAATACGAACAGCGCAAAGTGAAGTTAATCCTATTTCGTTTGAGCAGTCAGACTTCACTAATTATGCCCAGCTTGGGCTTCCGAATTAACGTGTTCAAACCTGCAAATTAGTCATTTGATTCATATTGTAATTATCTGTTTTATTATTATGTTTGCTATGGAAATTAGCAATCCTAAAATGGATTTCTATGTAACGATTTCTGTATAGATGAATTTGATGCGTTGCTTAGGTTGAAGTAAGTCATGTTATATCTAGTGTCAGTTTGCCCTGGTGGTACTTTTTCTCAAAGTGGTTTTGGGTCACATTTATAAAAGCAATGACTATTTCAGCTCTAAGGGATTGCAAAGCATCTGTGGACAGCCTCGATTAGGTCTGGGTAAGGTGATCACTCACCTACTGGATTACTATATTACTATTTGTTAAACAAAGGAAGGTAAACAAACATAGAGTAACCACCTGACGGTAAGTAGTAACTGCTTATGGACATTACTTGTAATCAAATACGATTGAATCGAACTTGTGGTTGACCACAGATACGTTGCTACCCCTGAGGACTAAGATGTTTGCCTTGTATGTAAGTATAGCTGGCAACCATGCCTCTCTAAAAATGAAAAGTAACACTTGCCTCACACAGATTATGAGGTTGGCGTAGATACCTCACCGGTCGAGCTACGCGAGTTCTGCGACCCGGCAAATAGGCTACATGTCCATTTGCGACTTCTGAACTATACAAAAAAAAAACTTGTACCTTGAAACAACCTGTTCCTCTTCTCCGACAAAACTCCTTTTTAATCGAAGGAGGGCATTGCCTCCTCCTTTCCAAAAGGAGGAGGTAATGCATTTGAACAGTATTTTCGCTTTTTTGTATGTTTATACCATTATTCCGTGGTTTCTGTATTAATTTACGTGATTCTTATATTATTTAACATGATTGCGATGACCCCTTTTAAATGATAAAATGATCTGATGATGAGATTTGTTAGATGGAGATAAACAATAAAGATGTTGAAATCTTTAGTTTCAATCAGCCGTGATCGAATGTATGCAATGATATAATTTTGGTGGTTATACTACAAAGTATTACATGCTTTATATTAGCTTGACTTGTATGTATGTAATCATGTATGTATGACCTTTGAAACCTTTCTTTTTAAGTCTTAACCTTTGAAATCAAATTTTACCTACTTCCCAATAGCCGAATAAGCTGAATTTTGGTACACAAGCTAATTTTTTGTGTCCACTCTAAATTGGCTTAATAAAGTCTTTCTAAATCTAATATGGCGGATGTCCTACGATGGCGGATGCCCCATGATTTATTTTAACTTTATTTAAATTTCAAGTTTGAAATTTTTGGAAGTCGGTATCTTTGAAATATTATTTAGTTTAGTGTTGATCATGAATTTATCGAAACAGGGCGATGGCCATATTTCAGGTCGTTGCCAGTAATTTGATATGTATTTACACTATCATTCTGATATAGCATAATAAGCATTTTTATGCATTGAAGGGGGACATTAAACAGTCGAGTTCTTGTTATCATCAGATAACAGCCGTTAATGTTTATCGGAGGCTTTGAACCCTTTATGTAGTGCGTGAACATTTCGAATTCATTATTAATATAATTTTATCATTAAAATAGATAATTATAAACACTTTTTATTAATAAGTATAGGATAAATAAAAAGCACGGACACGGACGGACAATTTTGTCCGTAATACATAAAAAAATGACACAAATATTATTAACCGCAGCAGAAATCTAAACACATCTTTCATATATCTGTCTAACTGAGAATAGAATCCAAAACCATTGGCGTCTCAGACGAGCATGGTAACTACTGCGTAACGCAAATCGTCAAAAAATTTAAAACCAAATTGTCATGTAATCCCATATTTTAATAATTTCTTAAATGGAATATTTCCTTTGAATTTATGTACAAAGTTGGCCTATTCAACAAAAATGATTTTGATGCCAAATCACAATACAAAAAGCCAATTTTTTAGAAGCCAGTTACAAAAAAAAAAGGAAAGATCGAATGTTCAAAAAAATTATCTATCGCAATGTACCAAAAACACGACTATTGTAACTAATGAGCTTAAGACAGTTTTATCCAATTAATTGATATCAAACTCTAGCAGCTGGCCGAGTAAGATGCCACTAACAATACGTATTAATTAATTCAGTATGTTAGTTGATCAGTTTGTATTCGTAATCTATTACGCCCTTATCAAAGGTTGATCCAAGGATTTGAAATACGTTGGACTACGTTTCGACGCTTAATTAATCGTTCAACGATATTAGAATCCTGAATAAATAGTCGACGTTCATAATTTATGTGTACAGTTGGAAATCCTATCATTTGTAAGTTACAAATAAGTTAATATCTGCTCGGTGATACATAACTAGTAAGGCCAGGACAACGTTATCCTGCCTAAAAATCTGGAAAATAACGCTATCCAATACTTGGAGACGTCGTCCTTAAATAAAATTTATAATAAGACAAAGTTACACATATGTACATAAATATATACAACATTTCATTACAATTGGTTAAGTGGGTAAGTGGTTGAGCGAGGACGAACATCGTAATACGGGATTTTCATAAACGTCTGTATATCTTTATATGTATATAAAAATTTCGTGTCACGATTTTGTCCGGCCTAATTTCCGAAATTACGGATTGATTCTGAGGAAATTTCGCATAGAAATGTAACTTTGTCGAAATTAAAATATAGGCTATATTTTATTTCGAATAATGTTCTCATTTTTTTTTTACAAATTGAAAGTTACTGACAGGATAATGTCTGCTGGGTCAGCTAGTACTCATATAAGGAAAAGAAAAGGGTTTATAGATAATAGAAGATTTTAGTGATCATTTGCCAGCGCTGATGTAGTCGTACGGCTCTACGATGTGACGACTGCCTTTGAGTATTCTATGTCTTTAGTTTACTTTGAGATATTTTCAATTTCCTAGAGAATTAGTAACACATCTGTGATCGATATTAGATTCAAGCGAAAGAACTTTTAACAGATTAATAAATTAAAGAAGAAGCTAATATTTTTCTAACTTTATTGTACTCGTAACTACTCAAAAATACACTTGTATATAGTACAATCGAACGTGAAAATGGGTGGTACCTGCGATGACGAATTACGCATTGGCAATAAAGGTATGTAGGCTTCAGTGTGCAAGTCCTCGGAACAGTTCACATTGTAATTGGAAAGCCGATAGAAAACTCGAGCCCCAAATCTGGTTTAAAGTCTGTTAGTAATCCTTTGGTGACTGACGATTGGAATTTCAAATACGAATTAATCGTACTTGAGGTTGAGCACCGATGCGAAGCTACCCCTGAGGACTAAGATGTTCACCTCCTATATAAGTTTTTTTATTGTATAAAGGTAGCAGACGAGCATGCAGTCTACCTTACGTAAGTAAGTGGTCACTGCTGCCCATGGACATTAAATCATACCTAAGTTTGATCACAGATGTGTTGCTACTCTTAAGGACTAAAATGTTCGTCTTGTCTCCCCGGTCATCCTAAACGGATTCTACCACTTGGTAAAAGTGTACCCAGTTTACTCAGTGGTTACTGAGCATCTCCAAAACTGAAATGCAACAATTGGTTGGTAAGGGTGGTACGGGTGGTCTTTGAGGAACATATTGAACTTCTAGCGTCCGTAGATAAATATACTTAAATTATATGGTCTGACGAAATTGCTTCGCAACAATCGTTTATTTAATTTTCAACACGCGTTTCCCTCCATAACAGATTATCATCACATAAATTAATTTATAGAGGGAAAGTAGTTATAAAATCCTGCTTATCTGAAATAATAGTTCAGTGAATTAATATCGATTAGCACATACTTGTATAAATATTTCTTCGCGAACGAATTATAAATTGACTCCACTGTTCCCGCTATCGCTTAACAAATAGTCACGTCAGAGTGTTAGGTTTTTATGTGATTTATGTATTCCCACGGAGAATGTTTTTCAACTGACGTAAACGACTTCTAAGTAATATTATTGGTTTGTATAAATGTAATACTACGAATGCATATGTGAAACTAATGTGTATTTACACCTCTCCTGTTTTAGCCCAAAAAAATGTGTAAAGGGACACTACCCAGTGAGAAAGAATTTATTGTTGCTTAAAATTTAAAAAAAAAATGTTGTTAATGATTATAAATGAACACAGACGGTCCCCGTTCACTATATTTATTTTAAATACCATATTAAAATTAGAACACACTAAAAATTCATAGCTCGGTTTCAAAAATAATTACTAAGATAATTGGAATATCGTCCGGCTGTGTTTGTAAATCTGGAAAATAATATAACGTATGATATAATGCTGTACTTTGCCGGTGCCATATGTCACATCCGAGAGTATTTTCGGATGCCCCTAAATAACTGAATGTATCAAGATGGAGTATCCGGTATGTTTGTGCTACTCACGTACGGTGGGCCAAGAAAGTGGTGTACCAGTTTACATTTAGTTTCCTAGTCATTAAACATTACATCAAAGTTCA
>DWNR01001328.1:0-15429 GCA_018250455.1 Polygonus leo
ATACCGAGGGAGACCCAGACTGACATTTCATGATCAAATTGATCGTGTGCTGTCTGAAGTAGGTGTCAAGAGTCTCCGAAATCGGCGTGTTTGTATGAAGAGAGTTAGGAAAGTGGAAGAAGCTAGGCAAGTATATCAGAACCGTGCCATTTGGCACTTGATACTCTCTGCCTACGCGTGTTGGTGTGAAAATGTGTGTGTGTGTGTTATCGTATAAAGATAGTAAACGAGCATGCCTATGGTCATTTGTAATCAGCTCTAATAAAGAGTACCTAAATCATTCTTGAGGCATTACTTTCCCCGAGGACTAAGATATTAGCCTTGTATGTTAGTTTAGTAAGCTTAATTCTTCAAAAGCAAAACGCGAGACTTTGTTTACTTGGGATTATGACGGTAGCGGCGGTATATCCCCGGTACTACATGAATTCATCTACCTTTCAATAAAACATGCAGTAAAATATTAAGTGCTAATATAATTTATCTACATCCTGCTGTTGACCGTTTATTGTTTAGGAATATACTCGGCGTATTGCATACCATACCAATATATTTCGTAGTTTTAATATTGATATGGTCACTATAATATGTTGTTAGG
Organism: Polygonus leo; assembly: GCA_018250455.1. Taxonomy (NCBI): domain Eukaryota; kingdom Metazoa; phylum Arthropoda; class Insecta; order Lepidoptera; family Hesperiidae; genus Polygonus; species Polygonus leo. The sequence goes on from DWNR01001328.1 coordinate 596, forward strand.
TTAGCTAATTACGTAATAACTTAAAACAGAAGTAGGGACTTAATAAATTAGCCGAATTGATATTACACGGATCTCACATCTTTTTACGATAGAAGAACTGAGTTGCGAGGTTCTTTTTACAAGTTTCGTTTTTGATGGTATCTGTTAGTCTTTTAGGAGCTGGTCTTTAAAGTGTTGCTGATCTTGAAGATTGAGATGATCGCCTCGTGTGGAAATATAATCTGCAATTAAGCCTATTTAACCAAAACTAAAATTTATATGTCCCTAAATAATGAATAAGCACCTGAAATTAGTCTGACACTTCTACCACGTGGCGCATTTCGTTTCATCAGATTTCCAGTAAAAGTTTTCTTTCGCAGGTCTGTGACAATTTTATAGGGTGTTATTTAAAAATAAAATGTAACTTTAATAACATGGAATCATTACGTAGAGTATGTTACAACATAACAACAAAAAAAAATTTAAAGAGAAATATCAATATGTTTACAAGACATTTTGATAACCATGTTATCTATTTTCGTATTAAAGGCTTTGAAGTATGTAAAAATAACTTTCTTTATACTCAAACCCATTGATCCACGAAAAACAAAGGTATGCTTACATCATGTCGTAATTTTTGAAATCCCTTTGGGGAATATTACCTACATATACAGGGCCTAGTTTTAATGTCAGCGAAGAAATATTGCTACGGCGAGAAAAATAAAAGTAGAACATGATTTGCTACGTACTTTTATACGATATATGCATGTTCTCTCTACAAAATTTGCATCTGTATCTCACAAATGGGCAATATGTTAACAAGCAATACAAGAATAAGAGACGAATTTTAAGATATCTCGTATATCTAAGGAAAGCGATTGATTAGGTTGAGCGATATGGTAAGTATTATAGATTTGCATTTGTTTAATCGCCTACAGGCTTCGCTATACAAAGACAAGATCTTAAAACACAGTAGATGACAAGGTATATTCAATATTTAACTTTAAGCCGAAATATCGCTATATTATTATCGGTGAGACAAGTCAGTATTATATAGTTACTCATAGTTATATCTTGGAAACTTAGAGCAGACCCGGATGATTTTAGAGACCACTTAACCAATTGAAATGGGACTTTGACTAACATATGCAGATTAATTTTAGAACTTATTCACTTGTTAGACCCCAAGTGGCTAATTTCACAGAGCGATATTATTCTAAGTCCCTTACTCTCATGCAAATTGATAAATGAATTGAACTTTGGAATAATACGATAAGTATGGTGTATCATGTTGATCTATTCCAAGATAGTTTTTGGCATAGAAACTCATGTAATAACTTAAATTCATGAAAGATTTCAGATCCCTAATGTACTTTTTTTGCTTTGAATGCTACGGGATGAAACAGAACTATACGTTTCACTTTATTTTATTTATTTTATTTTATTTATATTTAATACTTTTGTTTTTGTAATATACAGGTAGCAAATAAGCATACCGTCTACATGAAGGTAAGTGGTCACTCTCATGAACATTAGTAATCATTCACAAGTACGATTTAATCGTACATAAGGTTAACCGCAGGTGCGTAGCTATCCCTGAGGATTAAGATGTTAGCCTCGTTCGTCAGTATAGCTAGCAATCACGCCTTTTTAAGACCAAATTACACTAAGTTATTTCATGGAGAATTATGACGAAGGCGGTGACCTCCCCAATCCAACTACACGAGTTCTGTAAAGCTTGCTTTTATTTCAACATTTCTCACGCGTGTCCATGTACATAGAGCGGACTCCAGCGGCCCCCTTTCAACCGTTTCGGGAGTTTCAACAATACCGTGCAATATAAATTAAACCAGCATCATGTTATACGGGTTTCGCTTCGTTCGAATTTTTCTTATAAAAGCGCTCACGTTCTAAACGAGAGAAAAAGGTATTGCTATTAGAACCGCATTGCTCGTTCATCAGAGCAATTCCTGCGGTCCAGAGGAGCTATTGGCGAAGTACTTTTTATTTTAGCACTAAGAGAACAATACATTCGTTACGTCCGTTCCTTCTTAGACGGCCAACGTTCAAGCCACTTGATTGAGTGCCTCAGTAGATTGAGAGACCTCGCTGAGTTGCAACTTTGTTATTGCTAACAAAACAGTACTACAAAGTATTACGTTTTCCGAAAGTCTATTTATTTCTAGATCTTGTACATAGCGTGTAAGGCGTTTGCACCTATTTCTGTCTAATGGTAGCAGTGTAATGACAAGATACAACAAACTTTAATACTCTGAAATAAAGTAGGTATCTCCTTAGAATGTTTTTAGATGTTGTGCCTTAAACTGATTGCTGCTATAAGGAGGTTCAATGACTTTTCCGATAACCTACCTTTTTTTTAATTTTTTACCTATAATCTAAACCCTTTTTGTTTATTACAAGTTTATTTTTTCTATTTAACAGCCATTTTCCTGATTACAAACAGTAGAGCATTATTTAATTATTAACTGTTCTCAAGTGACCTGCAAACGTAACTTGTATGGAACATTAGAACTTCATAGTCTTATGTTCATGCATTTATTTTCATATGAGTTGACTACAAGCTCGGATAAAAACGAAGTTATATGAATGAACGTAAGCCTCATAAACTCGACGACAATGGTTAATGAAAACGAGGCTTAGAATGGAGCGAAGTTTTTAAAACAAAGATGAATTATGCTCCTCGTTATAAATAGCATTTTGTTCTAACTTCATTGATACTGAAACAAATCTCGATTGAGTCTGTTATGAAGTTACAGAAAGGGGAGAATTATTCACATTTTGTTTTGTTTTTTGGTTTTGCAATTTAACGAATACACAAAAAATACGTTTTACGCTTACATTTACGTTTGTAATTAAAAAAAATATAGTATAACTGACAACAAATTTTCAACAGTCGTTAAGAATTTACTCACACTCTCTTTATAAAGATGAAGGACTATAATTTCTTTCGTTTTAATATTTTATTGTTCTGCCCATCATATCAAGCGTATTCTTATAATAATGTTACATGATATTTGCGCCGATTGTGAACTGATTTTTACTTATTGGATAGGATTTTTCTTGAAGTTTTATTTGACAAATTACATAAACGTGCCATGTATATTACAATTGTACTACATAAAATATTGTTTTTCGTGTATGTAACTCATAACATATATTGTATACTCATATGCACAGTAGTATAGGATAAATGTATAATAATGTACATAGATTTTATTTACCAAATTGAACCCACAAAGGCAAGTCCAATGCTCATTAAAATCTCAAAAACCTTAGACAATTTTGCAACGTACGTCTTTATTAGACTTTCATTCAACGTCACCACAATTCGCAAAAGGTCTCATAACTTTTTCAATTAAAAGTTTTTATTACAAAAACACTTAAATCACTCCAAAATTCAACATTCAGCCAAAGGCAAGACGATAAACGAAAGGGTTCATAATATTCTTGCCTTTTGCTTGTAAAAAGGGCGGTTGGTACTTAAACATAAATCCTTATGACGAAAAAATCTAGAAAAAAAATAAGTTTAAAACCAAGTCTTTGAGCTAAGAGTTCCGTACCAAGTTATCTATACAGAGAAATATCTTTGTAGGTCATTATTTAAAATATATATCTAAACAACTTCATATCAAGATACATGAATTTTCCTAATTAATGTTTGAAATGACCTTGAATAGAACTTGCGTATAAAATCTTGAGGACTTAATAGGAAGCAGAAGATTGGCTAAGGTTACATTTATACTCATATACAATGTCTAAGATGTATATAATGAATATAGAATGCTGCACATATAGACTGCAATATAATGGCCAACAAAAGTTAACAATAACGTAAAAGTTGAAAAGTTATTTAAAAGCACTAGATGTAGACATCAATTTTGACCTTCCTCGATAAAAAGTAACGTATCATAGATAAATGTAAAGGCTTATGTAAATGTATGTGTATGTGTATGTGTATGCTCTAAGACGCAAAATCTTTACAATAACATATACCGACTTGTTAGGTGAATGTGTGTATGCTTTGCGACACGACAAAGTAAATATATGTTCCAAGTATATTGCATCAAGATTGTAATATGTTTACGATAGCTACTATTGACATACTTTTGATGTTGAAAACACGTAGCAACGATGTAGCACGGAATTGATTGAACTATCTAAAACGAGATCGGAGCATCTAGTGGAGTGTGCATTTTAACTAAAGCGGAGTATTTTAGTTCAACAAAATTCACTCTGGGAGCTCATTTTTATGTTTGAGTACTGTTGTAAAATTGAGAAACTTATTAAAATACTTTGTATACATACATATATTACTGTTACGTCGATTCTATAGTATTTACAAGTATATATTACTAATCTTGGCTAATGCAGTTTATTGTCATGATTCAAGGGACATTATCGCAGAAAACGTTTGAAAAACCAGGCTTATATCTTTCTGAATAAATAAGCTGTAATGATATAATTTGTGCTTAAAACTTTGATATTCCTGGTTGTCAAATAATGAAGCAAGTTCACGCAAGTGTACTAATATACGGAGTTGAAGATTCACACCGTATCTCAGTACACACTAATTTGTACCTGTAATACCTGTTATATGCATATTTTTATTTAGTGATGTTTCCAGCGCTTAGTAGTTTGAAGCACGGAAGTTCGCGACACTAATGCCGCAATAATTTCCTTCTTGCATCTGCAGTACCGCGTTCACAAGGGTGACGAAGATTTATCAACTCAAAAAATGTAGTAAATCAGTTCACAAGCGGCGAAATTATCGTGTACCTAATTATTAGTTGGTTATTACCAAATGGTGAAAATTTACCATCAGACCACATAAATTAATTTATCGGCTACAGTCACTTGTTACTATAATGTACAGGATGTAATGGGAAGTATGGAAATTCTGTGGTTGAACTAGTGGTTTAGCCAAAATGAAAATAGAATAGCTATACCTACTGATAAAGATCTTCCAGTACAAGTATCGTTTCAAAAAAAATCTTCAAATAACTAAATATATAAAAATCTCCTGTTACGATATCCGTCCACGCTAATCTGCAAAATTGCTTAACACTTAATTAGTTATAATTAACAGATAGCATTCTTTTGGATCCGTGATTTTTTAAGCCAGGAACGTTAAACCGGGCTCTCTGGTTTTTATAAGTTTTATTCTATAAAATGTAGGTACATTGTATATTTGTAGTATGTAACTACTAAATATTTTTACCGCATAAATATACCAAACGAGCACGCAGTCCAACTGATGTTAAGTGGACCCTGCCACACATTGATATTACTAATGAACCACAAGAACGATTGAATCGTACCTGAGGTCGACCACAGAAGCGTTTCTACCCGTACCCTACTTAAATTTTAGTATGTATATATAGCCTGCAACTACGCTTCTCCAAAATCGAAACAAAATACTTGCTTTACGAAGATATATGAGTCTCCCAACCCGATCGAACAACACGAGTACTACATAGAAAAAAATGAATAGTTTCAAATAAGCTTGTTTAAAATCAACAATCAATATTTTAGCATACGTTTGTTTGAAGTGGCAAGCCTTTTTGGAAATAACATGGAAAGCCGTTGCGCAATACAAGCCACCTGACGAGTTCGCCGGTAGCTACATTGTCGTGTAAGATTGATTGAGCTATCTGAAACGAGATCGGGAATTCACGTACCAGGTGTCTAGATTCTAGTTAAAACGTAGTGCAGTGTGATTGTAGTACAGATAGACTGTACGATGAACAAACCAGACGCTTCGTTAAAAATTCTTTGTATTCTTCTAGTTCATCTTTCGTTTTTAGGGTTCCGTGTATCCAGGTGATAAAAATCGCACCTTTATAAGTTCACCTGCGTATCTCTCTAGCTATCCGTCTATCACAGCTAGCGTTGAAAATTCTGAAAGAAACAAATTGTTTTTTTTTCGGCGAAAAAAACGATAGTTCGTTTTTAACCGTTTTATTCTTTTGTTAAATTGAAATAAAACGGAAAAAACCGTAAGAAACAAATGGGTTTTATTGAAATTTTCGTTTGTTTCGAAAAATTAAAAAAAACTGGTTTTTTGTTCGAAATTTGGCCGGACTGAGCGCACTGCGCATGACAATAAAAACAAATCGAATATGTCAATCAATACTTTTCATCGAATACATCAATACTTTTCCGTTTCTTTCATTTCTTTCCGTTTCTTTCAGTTTTATTTATAAAAAAACATGAATAATTCCATATTTATTTTTCTTGAAATTTTCCAATAAAACTTGGATAAAAACGAAGGAATTGGAAAGAAACGGGAAATTTTCCCGCTTTTTTCAACGTTAATCACAGCCAGTTTGCTACGAATTTACTGGACCTATATACGTATGTAAATTTCAGAGACCCAAAACTATAATTTAATAAAATAAATGTAAGATGTTTTGTTGAAAATAGGTGTTCTAATTTATGTTTTTATTATACTGTACCCAGTACATTATGATAAAAACATAAATTAGGCTTATATTTATTTAGGCTTGTATTTGGCTGGGCTCCTTATCTCAAAACTTAGTGAATAACCCTTCGATAGGATTGTATCTAGTTGATATGTATGGGAGAAAATTATTTTTTACAATTTTATGTTTATTTTTGGAATATATTATTTTGGTTACCACAAATAAAGTTGGACAGATACAGCAAATTGTAATGTGTCTATGAGTGAAGAATGTAATAACTTATTGAATAAATATATTTAAGTTTTGTTTTAATTTAAATCATTTTTTCTGTACATGTTATAACTTTATACATTTTTTTTCTGAAATTTCTTATTTTTTGATTTAAAAATTTGGAACAAGCGGTGCGGTATACTCTAAAACATAAAATACTGTGATGTTCTTAACTAATTTTCTAATTGTTAGTATCCGATGCTGTAAAATTCAGAAATATACCTATACCTACGCTTTGTCGTACGGGAGCTAAATTAGAAAAAGGTATTTGAAAAGTGCGATACTTCGGCAAAATTGCAGTTAACATAGAACAGGAGATTGATCGAGCTATTTGTAACAAGATCAGAGTGTTACGCCTTTTAGTGCTAATAGTTATACGATAAGAACTCCTAAAAGGCTAATAGACTAGATAGAACATAAATAGAACTTTGTTTTAGCATTATTATCCTTTTCAACGGATAAAAAATAAAACCATATTACTCATGCTAAAATATTTTACATCAGTATTACCTAATTTCGATAATTAATATAATTCAAATTTTCTTCGTTTGGCTTACTAAAGGCCGTAAGGTAAAATAATCCGATTAGAATATGCAACAATGTATGAAAAAATTATCCATGTTCTACTTGGGATTTCATCGACACCTATATAAAATTGATCATGATATACCCGCTTACCAGCATATTAATTAGTATAGATCGATAGATTTATTGTATAAAAGTATACAACTTAATGCCAAATTGGCAAATTGGTACAAATTATATAAATTTTACACACGTTTCATAAATATAAAATGATTATCTCTTTAATTACCAGCTATATTTACTCACTAAGTCAATATTATATTATTCCATATTCTGATACGTTGTCTTTACGCCCTTCAGGATGACATACAAACATTATCTTTAACAGCTAATTGGGTATCCGGCACAATGGTTCACCTGTTACATATTGTTTGTATTTCGTAATTAGAGACGAGCCTTGAAACCCAAACCAACGATAGGAAGATAAATTACGTTCAAGTTGAAACCTGTTTAAAATTACCTTCAGGTAGCAAAAGTTCTGAATAATAAAAGTTGCCTGCGTCTAATTGCGCCAGGTATCTATTTCAAACGTTTACCTGCTTCGGTTGTTTGTATTGCGCCGTAATTAGAGTCGAGGCCTTGAATTCTCGTGCCAAGCCAACTTGGCAGGGACTCGCCGATACACACGATCGACTCAGTTCGGCGCAGTCTGATAGCGCCTTATTATTTTTTTACTAAGTTATATTACCTTTTGCTATCAATTCGTACGTAACATATTTTAAGATTGGACAACATCAATTAAATTGTCTTTTATTTCACTTAAGCCGATCGAAACAACAGACAAGCAACGTAATGGGAAGCAGTCACCAGAGCAGTGACCAACTTTTAAAGAGCTCTTATAACACTCTTTTGTGGGACCCTTTAGTGGCTGGATGTCACAGCGCTCTAGAAATACCAGAGAGTTACTTTTGTTCCACATCTTTCACGTAGGGGGTAATAATGGTTAAAAACGTAGTGTAGTGTGTAGTACCGAGAATGGAGTATGTAGTACAGTATGGAGTACCTGTGTCTAATTACACCAGGAATGTTTATTGAATAAGATCACCTCCTTCAGTTACTTATTTTGCACCTCAATTAGAGTCGCCTTGAATTCTCGGGCCAAACGGGCGACATTATTCAGCGTGGAACCACTAGCTTCTCCTTATTTCTTCGAACTGTACATGCAATTAATGTAATGAATTTAATGGATTACACTACAACTTTGAATCCATTTCGGATATGTAGCTAACACCTATCTTTATTTTAACAGTAATTTTATGATATGACTTTTTACTCTTTACTCGACTCATACTGTAACATTTTTTGAAAACAAAACATACCACTATACCACATACCAATGTTTTCCTAAACTTCGACATCGATTGGTCAAGCTGATTCAAAACCGACTGTTCTTAACTATTTTAATCAATATTTTTAATTAAAGCGATATAATCGTATTTAAAGTTCATAATTGGCAGTAATTTATCTTATACACAGTAAGGTATATTAGTTAACAGATATACCCATTGCGGTAGATTGATATAAATCTGATTAAGCGTCTATTATCCCGATAACATGTAGGATTGCACGTAGTTTCGAGTGGTTATTACGCAGAACTATTTCAGTTAGAGTCGCTTAGTTTGGTGTTTGAAATCCATCACTTGTGTACACCGCCCGCTCATAATGGCTTTCCGTTAGTCAACCCAAATGGGTTTGATTTGAAATGTATTTGATTTTGATATTTATTTAACACAAATTGCAAAGCAATCTGCTCGATAAACCACCTTCACCTGTGTAGATAGATAACTGAAACTCGATTAATTCGATCGTAGTGACGGCTCGTCCAATTATAAACGAAATTCTAAACCAATTCGAACTGTGATATTTTATAGCTATTTGTTTAAATAGTCCCTTCATGACGCGTAATTAAGTGGAGTTTGTATTATTGTTACAATGTACCACGGGGATGAATATTAAAATCGAATTTAGCTTAGTTTGGCGCCATAATGTAAACAAGATTGACCTAAATTATGCTTAATATATTACAGTCACGTGTCAGTGCGAGCCTCGATGACAAATGAAAATGGATGCTATTTTATTTATTGCTCTTGAAAATATATCATGTTCGAGATATTATTAAATAAATTACGTGTATTATTTGAGTGTGATACATGACGAGTGCCTATTTATGAAAATAAAAGTAATGAAAAAAATTTAATATAGTTGTCCCATTATGAAAAAGTCAGACGAATCATGCCTCTTTTTAGCTGTTTTAGTTGAAGGAGGAAAAGCGAGAAAAGGATAGACTCTAGAATTTGAGAATTGAAAATTGGGTTTTACTTTTTTATTGTAGTAAGGTAGCAAACGAGCATGCAGTCCACCTGATGGTAAGTGGTCACTGCCGCCCACAGCATGAGTAATTATCCCAAGCACAATTAAATGATACCTGAATTTGATCACAGATACGTTGCAATCCCTGAGGACTAAGATCTTCTTCTCGTACATAAGTATAGCCGGCAACCATGCCTCTCCAAAACGAAACACAAAAATTGCTTCACAGAGGATTATTAGGGTGGCGGTGGTACCTCCCGGTCGAACTAAACCAGTTCTACCACCTGGCAACCAGTCATTAATTATATTGTGTACTATCAAAACAAATAGTACACGCAGTATATGTGCAAAACCGTAGGTAGCTATGCGATTGCGGTCAATTATCGCTCAATTATAATCATGCGGTTAATTATATTAATGCGAATATTTTTGAGCTGTATTTCAGTTGTTTAAAACCAATTCTTCCGAAAAACTTAAAATAGCGATATCGTATAAAAACAAGTTTATTCTTGAATGATAGAATTAAGAGGTGAATTTACAAGATTTTCACCTGCAATGTTCACATTTCTCATTAAAATATAGATGCATAATACATTAACAACAACATCAAACATCATCAATACCATCTAACGACAGTTTACATAAACTGTCTTCAGATATTATTCATTTCCATACCGGATATACTCGTACGGTTCGGGTAAGTTCGAATGACGTCATGAATTTAATCATAAAGTTGCTTGATAACGCTTTACAGTCGCGTGTTACGCAAACATGTTACAAAAGTTACGTTTTCATTACCGCCTGAGATAGAGATATGATTATTAACACGCTTTTAATTAGTACGTTTCACTAACAGTCGTCGAAATAATCAGATTTTGTTTAATGAACGTGATAAGACTTTAACTGTACAATAACAATTGTGATATTATGTGACTGACTTTATTTTTGATGATTTTGTATGAAGTTTAATTATTATCAAAGTATGTTTATGCCCAATTTCGTTTGCATAATTATATGATATCATTTATTTGGAGTTACACATAACGTTGCAATTCCGTATTGTAAACTTTCTACATTTTTGTCCTTGAATCTGCAAAACTTTTTACAAAAAAATGTTCATCGATATGTTTCATTGAATGAAATTATTTTAAATATTTAAATATAATATAAAACATTATTTCATTCACATTTGTAATTTAATTATTAAATAATTATGATTGGCAAAATGATAGTATCACTTACATAACGTGTAAGTATAAACTCTTCTTCTTACAGACCATTTACCACCAGTGCAATGGGACAGTTATTATAAAAGTAAGTGTCCAAATGTATTCACATTTAAAAATACATCTTGGATTCAAAAATGTCGAATAAAAAAATCTACAAAGATAATTACGTACACAATATTTTTTTATATACCATATAGATGTTTCTGCAAAAAAAAACCTCACACAGACAATTCACAGTATTACTTTACTTTTACCAGCAGTATTAATTGTATTTCTTGAAGATGCTAAGAAAAATACTGATATATCTGCAGTCGGAGAAGTTACAGAAGTACCTTTAGAAATCACATTATAGCTCAACTTTACAACACGTTGACTATTTTTGCAGTCAAAGTGCAGTTGAGTGACACACTAGGTACTACATTCAAAGAAAAAACACAGCCACAATCCAACATAAAGGACTAAATGCCCGCTGTGTAACGGTAACGAACTTCTCTATTATACCTTGTGTTTCCCGCCAAGTAACTTTTTCCACTGACGTATTCACACCACTAGTGGTTCGTTGGTGGCTTGCAGAGTCTCTGTTGCGTGAACGCTCGAGAGCCACAAGACTGAAACGGGAATGAGATCCACACGACCACAAAGACGGTTATGCAGAGCACAAAGGATATTTTTGTAAAAACACGCGAGGCTTACTTGCTTGGGTTTTTAGCGTACCGTAGCAGACGACGAAAGCCAAATTCTTGAAATATCGTCTGTCTTCTTGACAAAAACTCGGTGACAACAATATGTGACTTATTCATATGAATGGTGCGTTGTGGGCTTGCGGAATCCCTGTTGCATAAATGCTCGAGAGCCACAAGACTGAACCGGGAACGAGATCGATACGACCACAAAGACGGTTATGCAGAGCACAAAAGATATTTCTTTAAAACACACGAGGCTTTCTCGCTTACGATTTAAGAGTACCGTAGCCAAACGACAAAAGACAAATTCTTTTAAATCCCTCGATCTTGACATAAACTCGGTGAAAACAATGACTTGACATATTCATATATTATGAATGATGCGTTGTGGGCTTACAGAGTCTCTGTTGCGTGAATGCTCAAGAGCCACAAGACTGAACTGGGAACGTGATCGACACGACCACAAAGACGGTTATGCAGAGCACAAAGGACAGTGCTTTCAAATATGTAGGAGTTTACTTGCTTTCGTTTTTAGCGTACTGTAGCCAAACGAGAAAAACCAGATTCTTTAAAATTCCTCGGTCTTGACATATACTCGGTGAAAACAATGACTTGACATATTCATAATATGAATGATGCGTTGTGGGCTTGCAGTCTCTGTTGCGTGAAAGCTCGAGAGCTACAATACTGGACCAGGAATGAGATCCACAGGACTACAAAAATGGTTATGTAAGGCACAAAGAATATTTCTTTCAGACACACAGGGACTTTACCGCCTACGATTTTAGCGTACCGTAGCCAAACTACAAGCACCGAATTCTTTAAAATTCGTCTGCATTCATGTTAAAACCATTTTTCTCGGTGACAGCAATAACTTATATATATGAAAGATGCGTGATGGGCTTGCTTGTAGAGAACCACAAGACTGAACCGGGGATGACATATACATGAACTCAAAGACATTTGATATAGAGGGCAAATATCATATTTCTTTTAAAAACACATTGGGATTGACTGGAACACACAGTTTTTTGATTGATTCATTAGTGTGTCTACAACATTGTATGAGGAATAGATTCATACGTCCACAAATACTGTTTAACAGTTTACAAAAATATCTAAAAATCACACAAAACTCTAAATACTTATGTTTTTTAAAGAATATTTAGGTAAACGGTTGATAAACAGTCGCCGCAAACTGACTAGAACCAGCTCTCAGGCAGATGACTTTACTTGCTTACATAGTAGGGTAGTGTGGCAAAATGAAGAAAAAGGTATTCTTCCAAATTTGTCTGTATATTAGAACTTTTTTTTTCGCAAACTGTCCGCATTTACCTAGACATCTGTCTGACATAATATTACCTAATAGTACATAATAGTTCCGAAGTATGATAAAAAAAATGCATAATACATGGATAAGTGTCAATCGGATCCAATTATATTTAAGGTAACAGCTTGTGATCATGCTAATTTCTTACTTTACTTCCAAGAAACAAGTTACGGACTAGGATTTGCCACATGTGCAAAATTGATTTGAATAGAACCAAATGAAGAATTTATTTGAAAACTCCAAAAAGGAACCAGAATAAGCAAATGGTTCCCGCTTATTGTTATCCGTGCCCGATTCCAACCAAATAGAATATAAAATGCCTCAGCATCCCAATTTATAACACAAAATTTGATGCGTCAGGAACATTTTGGGAAATTCGTTCATTGATTACATGATCGAAGAGAAAATTGTATTCGTTTTGAAATATGTTCAGTTATTATTTTACTCTACTTTGAAATAATAACTGAGAATATACAATATTTATTTATTTATTTAGTAATCTAACAGCGTATTATTACTAACTTAAGCTATTTTACAATATATGTTTACTATATATGGCCAAAACCCTACCTACCTTCCTACCTACCTATATATTACCTACTTTTGTTCACATCTTATACAGAAGGAATACAATATAGCTAAGCATTTGAAATTACTGTGAAAAATAAACAAGGGGCACGACCGAACCATATTTCAGGAAAACGCTGTAGCCGACGCAAAATAAAAAAGGTCTGACAGTCTGTCCTTCACGTTTTTCCTCTCCATAGGATAGGACTCTACTATATTCGCTATTCATCTACTATGCGCTAGACGATGGGCCATTGTAAAGACCAATCCAGACGGACGATTTCTATGAAAAACGTCGATATTCGATTATTCTTAGTCTGAATCGCTGAAAATTTTAACTTGCTGGACTGGAATGCCAAAAGATTCATAGATTTTTTTTCAATTATATAGTTATTCTGGTATAACAGTTCCCTGAAACTGAATTCGCTGAATTATAAGCATTAAGGTAAACCAATTTTGAACACTTAAATACAATTTGAGTGACAATATTAACAACTAATAAGACTGCGCTGACCGTAAGTCTCTCTCATATAATTGTACCTCGTAAAAATAAGTAACAAACCATACAATTTTAATTAATAACTTCAAAAGAGGGTGTTATACTGAATCTATACATACAATTATTAAGTAAAATTTGGTCCATTATTATTACATATAATCCCATTAATCTTCGAGTGTACATAAACAATACGATCTCAAAACCTATTTTAGTGACAAGTGAAGATAACTAACACCCACCCACCTCTTGAAGTTGGTAGTAGAACTCGTTTAGTGCGACCGGGGAGGTACGATCGCCACCCTCATAATCCACCGTGAAGGAATTTTTGTGTTTCGGTTTGGACAGGCGTGGTTGCCGGCTTGATGCGAACATTTTAATTCTCAGGGCTGGCAACGCATTTGTGATCAAACTTAGGTACGATTTAATTATGCTTGGGATGATTACTGATGTCCATGGGTGGCAGGGACCACTTACCATCAGTTAGACTGCAAGCTCGTTTGCTACCTTTATACGATAATAAAAAATAGTAGTCGTTTCCTATTCGTTGTCACCCCTAACTGCCCATCAACACAGATTGAAGGCCGGCCAAACCGATCGGTCCAATTTTCGTTCAACTTTTCACTCAGATATTTGTGGCTTTTCGTCTATGCAACAATATTCGTTTAAATTTAGTCATTATAATGCTTTATTCATCATTTTTACGTAAAAAAATTCAAATGTATGTAATTCGTATTCATGAATGGGTTACAGTCAAATTTTCGGATTTAGGATGATTTGATTCGTTTTGAGGAGACCATAACGATGCAAAGAATAGTTTCCAATTTCTTTACTGCAATTTATTTTGCAGCTGCTGCAATCTATATATATATAAAAGGCAAAACTGATTAACTGACTGACATATCAACGCACAGCCGAAACTACTGTAACTAGAAACTTGAA
>DWNR01001329.1:0-15428 GCA_018250455.1 Polygonus leo
GTCTGCACTTAAACTTTAGAATACAATAATAATAATGTTTCGAATATCATCATCATCATAAGACTTTTGGGTTTCTCTAGACAAAAGCTACCTTTATGGTGCTAATCCATCACGTCGGATCCCTATCATTGCATCTAATAATTTCCCGTATTTGTCCCTTAATGTTTCAAATACTCAACATGCAAACAAAAGTTATGATGAAGAATAAGTATTAATGTACCTTGATCTAGGAGGCCCAGAAATTTGCCAATGTCAGTACTCGTTCGCTATTTGCCACAAGATTTTGAGCGCTTCCCACATGTTTGACAATAGCTGACTCGGTTAGGCTAGCAGCTAGTGCAGTAACAGGTCCAATTAGTTAAACAACATCGTGCGTGGTTCGAAGTTAGATAGATGTTAGTGGCCAGTTTTGAAATACGCCTCCATACTTCATTAGTCACATATTACTAGATACTCAATATGCAACACTGCTATTCCTCAACTAATCCGAGAGAAACTACCTAAGGCTCCTCTAATTGCGAACGAGTCTTCACTAAATAGCTACTTTTTTATGTATAAAAGCTATACATAAAAAAGTAGCGGCCCCATTACTAAAGTAAAAATAACCAGATTGCTTTTCATGTACTATTTTAATCCCACATTACAATAATCTCGTAGGATTACTCTTTATGACACTGGAAAGAAAACAGTGAAAAGTGCGAACAGGCAGGACCGCAAATGACCATATCTTGAAGTCAACGACGCCACTAGATAAAGGCTGACAGTGACAGATTGTGCCGACAGCCGCGGCTCAATGAACAGGAAAACGTATGGATGGCTCGACTGGGGACGAAATAAAAAGAATTTACATTACAAAGGGATTTCTTTACATCCTTCACGTACCTATCACCGCTTGAATCTGGGCAAGCCGTTTAATTTCAAAGCAGAAAGTCTACAGATCCCGTTTAAAACTACCGAGAAACAATTTCCAAGTAATTTTCTTTTAATTTCTATCGTTATTCAAATGAATAAAAACCGACGAGAGGGAATTTCTACGACGATAAAGAACTGAATGAAACGTCTCTTTCGCCAGTGTTTCAAAGTTTACTTTTCATTTCTTTTATTTTAATTTACCTTAGGACTAAAGCGCTAAATGGTTACTGATATGAGGCAAAAAAAAATCTTAAATTTAACATTTTGTCGCACAATTTTCGTTCACATTTAGACAAATCGTGTTTATAAGCAAAAAAACATTATTTCTGTAACAAAACATTAGCTTACATATGAAGAATCTTGAAACTACATATGTAAAGCGTTTAAATAGTACCATTAATAATCACACTATTAAAGTAAATTAAAGTTTTTTACAACATAAAGTTAAAAGTTGATTCATTATGACCCATTTTTAATAGCCGGCTTATTAAAACGCGTCAATGAAAATACAATACCATTGAACCGAAAATAGGTTAATGTCGCGGACGTTCAATAACTCTAGTGCTGTACTTCTGAAAATGCTATTTTAATAGTGAAATTTATTCACGTCGGTTCCAATTGAAAAATCGACGCGAACTATTGAATTTTGAGGAAGAGAAATGTTGAAATTCCTTTGAAGTTTGAGGAGGTCGGGTTAGATTTATTAAGAGGCACCTCCCTCAATTTGTACGCTCCCTCCGTCCCTTCCCTAGACATTTTCGAGGTGTGAAGAAGCTTATGATATTCCTTGTTAAATTCCCTAACTTTATATGACAATCACGCTCACACTAAATATAGAAAACCAAAAAGAATGTTAATTTTTACGTGATTTTAGTACTTTGACGTACATTTGAATTTACCTAGTATACCTATATTATAAATTAAATATTACTCTAAGCAAAAAAGTAGGTATGTTAAACCGCTAACGAGGCTTAGTGAGTTTGCGTGAGTTGGTCGGTGCCTACTTAATTTAAATCAACTGCGGCCTAATTTTTTGAGTATTAAAACATATAGGCGCAAAACGTCGAGTAGACCTTATAGTGCAGAGGTCGGAGCTAGATGAATAGCGAGTCACGGCCGTTTGAGCGGAAAACATTAGAACACGCTTCCAATGCAGTTCCACTAAAAATAATAATCATTTCTGGGTAGTGTGGACTGATTTATTATACTATGAATCGCAATGACATAACCGTCGGCAAGCCAGGAAACTACAACACCTAGTACGAGGTGAGATCAAAAATACGAAATATTTGAATATCTATATTAGTCAATAATTCTGAAAGTTTAAATGTTGTTTTTCACACTTTAAATATCCCCTCACGACCCTTTTATTTTTTTACCAATTTATATGGGTGATCCTATATCCCCTCTTAAGTACTATACAAACAAATCCACAAAATCACAGCGGGTAAAAATATCACGTTATTTACGTATGTGCAAAATAATATACTTGTATTTTCCTTCATTCGATTTGACAACCTCCTTATTGAAGTCAGTAAAAAACTAACATCCTTCCGACGCCGTGTCATACGCATTACAGAAAATGATCCCGAATTTGACTTCATCCGCGCAAAACCTCTGAAACACTATTTTATACCTTTACAATTTTTTGGAAAGAGTTTTCGAATAATTGACTAGTGGTCACTTGCATCATTAAGTAAAGTGGACTCAGATCAACTCTGTCCAAGAATTTTTTCACCTCGCAATTTACAGAGATGAATACCACAAACTAACAGCCGACCTCAATAGTGGAGAGCCATCCGAAGACGAAGAACATCATTAAAGGAGTAAACAAATCACCTCTACACAAATACAACAAAAAAAGGATTAGCGAAAGCTGTCCAGCCGTTCCGAATGAGTATCCCGCCCAATTTTCTAATGAACTAGTTTCCACCCGCGACCTCGCTCTTGTCGATTTCCTCGCGTCCATTACGTAACTCGATCCGCAGATGCTGCCCGAAATCTAAAGCCGACGTGATGAGAGCACGAACGGGAAATAAAAATACTTTTTTTTGTTTTCGTAACTACTTTTTATGTATTCTAAATAAATTATCGGGACTAATGGTATTTTGATTATCATAAAATTAGAATTAAAAATTATTACTCTATCAAATTGCAATTAGTTTAGTTAAGTTGAAACATATTTTGTCTATTTTACTTTTCCCTATTCTACAGTAAAGTAGGCCCTCTGGCACAACTTTTGTTATTTGGAAACTCTTCCCAAAACTCTTCTTGGACATATTTTTCTCCATTTTTTATGATTAGCCTTCAAAAAATATTTATAACTCAAACATATTGCCAGGTCAGATAATAAATATGTAATAACCTTATGTACTTAACGTGAATTTCGCTAAAAACCTTGCCACTGTACGATCGAATAAAAAGCACATATGAAAGTTTAATATTTCAACACGAAATTTATACAGAACGGACAGTTTGAAAATTGGTTCAATTTGTTCTGCGCAGCGCACACCACGACTGGACATCGGCGGCAACCGCAAAACTGTGTTTAATTATCTGCTAAAATTAGACAAGGTTGTATTTGCGTCAAATATAAAGACAAATTATATTTTAAGACATTTTCTTTAGAACACCACACTCTTAGAATCATAGCCAAAAGTTAAGCTTAGTTTAAAATATCAAAATTGTTTTCAATTTATTTCATGGTTTTCATTTTAATATTTAACAAGACGTTTGATTGATTGACGTTTGATTCAAATTGATTTAAAAAATAATTACTTATACTTCAAAGTATTAAAGCATTTACACATACAAACGCACAGATACGAAATATATACAGCACGGACAGTTTGAAAATTGGTCCAATTTGTTCTGCGCAGCGCACACCGCGGCTGGACGTCGGCGGCCACCCCACAACTGTGTTTAATTATTTGCGACAATTAGACAAGCGAGTGTTTGCGTCAAATATAAATAAAAATTATATTTTACGACGTTTTTATCAGAATACACACTCTTAGAATCATAGTCAAAAGTTAAGCTTGGATTAAAATATCAAAATTAATTGCAATTTATTTCATGGTTTTCATTTTAATATTTCACGACACGTTTGATCAATTGACATTTCACACTAGTTTGGTTTAAAAAGCATCAATTTTAATGTCCATATATTTCATGGTAGTATAGCATGTACATATATGAACGCACAGACACGAAATTTATACAGAGCGGACGGTTTGAAAATTGGTCCAATTTGTTCTGCGCAGCGCACACCGCGACTGGACGTCGGCAGCAACCGCACCGTGTTTAATTATCTGCGAAAATTAGACGAGCGTTCATTCGCGTCAAATATAAATACAAAAAGGGACGTGAATGTTTTATTAAAGAAATCAGTTAACCGTCGCGCCCTTTGTGAATCGCTCGAGATTATAATTGCAGGAAGTCGTCGCGAATTCGGTGGCAACTGAACCGCGATAAATTCCACTGATGGACAATATTCGCGAACAGTAATATCCTGTTATCAGGTAGCTGGGTTTTCCGTTGCCTGCGAGGCTCGTCAATCTCTTCAAGTCTGACCGTCAAACTTGTAGGTACATCCATCAACCGAGTTTCGACCCTTCTCATTTGAAATTAATTCAGTCATATAAAAAATAACATTCAAGTTAATTAAATGTTGGAAGTTCTAATCGGGGCCATCGAAGAATCCATTCGATGAATAAAGTTGCCAGAGTAGAATATACCCGAAAATTAGGACATGAGCAAAGTGCTCTTGATAATAGAACGTTGCTGGAATTATGGAATGCGATCCGAAGATAAAAAGGTCAAAAGGCTTTGCTTACGAAAATTATGTAACAGCAGCGCAAATGATTTTGAATGACAAAATACGGGTAACATATGAATGACTCTGACAGACAACGTTACCCATACTGCCATACAAGCTGGATAACATTTTAAGAGCGACGCAGTCAATAGCTTTTTCACCTCATAAAAAATTCGAGAAATACCAAATTCCATATCATGCACGTAAAAAGTTTCTTTTAGAACATTTATCATAATACAGTTGACGTGGCGAAGGTTAAATAATGTATACCGTTACGCTAATCAAAACATATGATTAAAGTTAGATGAAAAGCAACGTGACAATTCTTTCAAGCAAGTGATTGAGTAGGTACTTCAAATTAGGGTTTTCTACATGAATCAATTGTTGATTGTTGATTAAATTGTTGGTGAAACATATGGAAATGATTAAATTTTAGGATATAAACTTGTGAAACATATGGAAAGAATGAACAATCAAACTTAACAGACGACGCAAGTATAAACACATACGAACAAACAAGATAAGAAAGCCAGAATCGCGGCTAGAACTAATAACCCAGAAAGATCTGAGCCGTCGTGCGACGCCTGGCGGATGTGAAACTACGAAATTATTTTGACCAGAAACTAATAGAAAATTATAACAAAATGTTTAATGTCGCGACGACGCGCGGGACTTAATTCCATATCTTGTACGTAACACAAAAAGAAACGTCTTTTAAGAACATTTATCATTAGACAGTTGACGTGGCGAAGGTTAAATAATGTATACCGTCACGCTAATCAAAACATATCATTAAAATTGGATGAAAAGCAACGTGACAATTCCTTCGTGGCGAGAATTTTGCGAATATGTTTGTATGTGACGCCGAGGATTTTATTTATGCATCGGTTTTCAACATCGTGTGTGTGTACATTATTCACTTTCACTGAACTATTCTTGATTAAGTAGGTACTTCAAATTAGGGTTTTCTACATGATTAAATTGTTGGATATAAACTTGTGAAACATATGGAAAGAATGAACAATCAAACTTAACAGACGACGCAAGTAGAAACACATATAACCGACCTAGGATAATTGGTTTGTTATACTCGTAGAACCTAACGTCTAAACAAGATAAGAAAGGCAGAAACGTGGCTAGAACTATAAAAACCCATAACAAAATAACATGAAATAAAACAAACTTAGAAAAATCTGAGCCGTCGTGCGACGCCTGGCAGATGTGAAACATCGAAATTATTTTAACCAGAAACTAAAAGAAAATCAAAAAAATTAATATGAAGTTTACAAAAATGTTTAATGTCGTGACGACGCGCAGTAAGGCCCAGTCGTCAACATTAGCTGACCCGTGCAACTTCGTTTGCGTCACATTAAAAAGAGTGGGTCCAATTTTCCCTGTTTTTGCAACATTTTTCATTAATACTCCGTTCCTACTGGTCGTAGCGTGATGTTATATACCCTATAGCCTTCCACAATAAATAGGCTATCCATCACTTGCACATTTTTTCAATTCGAACCAGTAGTTCCTGAGATTAGCGCGTTCAAACAAACAAACAACCTCTTTAGCTTTATATTATTAATATAGGGAGACACCATTTAAAATATAAAGTAGTTGACAACCCTAAATACTCGTATACTGGAATGCACAAGGACAGAATCTGTCGTGACGATACCACTAATGTGTTTACGTCGGGTAAGAAGAAGTTATTAATGCATCGGTTCACGACCTCGCGAATTGACGAAACTGTTGTGTCGTTAATTTAATCTCGATTGGATTAATCTATGCCCTTCAAGATGTTCATATCAATTAATCAAGATATAAACACAATAACAATAAAAACAAATTAAAATATAATAATAAGATGCCTATATAAACGTAAACGTTAGCTAAACCGACTTTATCTGTATTTGACCAGAACAATGAAATCGCATGAATGTTCCTTGTATCAGATACAGAGACATCCTTATAGAAAACAAGGATAAATTAATAGTAAATCAAAACCTAAAATTATAATTTTAGTTAAAAGAAAAACTGTACTAAATAAATTAAAGCTCGTTATTGAACGAGTAACGATTTTCAGAAGTTGCGGTGGTATCTATTTCTGTAATATTAGATATATTATATGTATACTAGCTGACCCAGCAAACGTTGTTCTGCCATACAAAAATAATTATAAAAAAATGGGGGTCGATGCTAGAAGGGTGAAAATTTAGGGTCGTATGTATTTTCTAATGCCGCATTATAAAAAAATAAAAAAAATAAAATTTGTCCAAAAAATAAAAAATAAATGTTAGGGGTGGACAACCCTTATCACTTAGGGGGATGAAAAATAGATGTTGGCCGATTCTCATAGATACCGGATAAGCACAAAAAATTTCATCAAAATCGGTAAAGCCGTTTCGGAGGAGTACGAAGACAAACATTGTGACACGAGAATTTTATATATAAGAAGATATTACAGTAAGCTGGATTATGTCCTAGTTCGGAGCATGTATCCTGACCTAATCGATTGTGTCCCATGAGTGACATTACAAGGACTTCACGCATTGCACAACATGACATACACAATTTATTATCATTATTAAGAAATAGACATCCTTCTATAATATTATTCAGATGTAAGCGTATACGTTATAAAAAAAGTTGTATTCCAATTCATCGCAAATAACTTGAAATTAATTGTATCACCGTACTTAAAGAAACAAATCCTTTGATTGCGTTTTGGCTTGGTACTAAAAAGCTTCAGATAAGGTTGCATTGTGAGCAAAAAAAATGTACCTACAGCTCGAATAGCTAATGACTGGAAAGAAAGAAGCACTAAGTTCAGGCTGCAATTCGGTTTATCTGAAGCGCATCGGGCACGCTTCCAAGCTTCCAAGCTTGTAAGCCAAGGAGCTTTCCAGTTGCCGACTTCCTATATTTTTGGCTGACTTTAGGGCGAAAATTATTAGACAATTTAGTGTTGGATGCATTTAACAACGTATACAGTACAAAAGGAGTTGCTCCCCGGGAGTGCCGGCAGAAGTAAAAACTTGAATTAACGTTGTGCATTTTTGATATTTTGGAATGGTTAGAGAATAATTTTGATCGAATTGCTTTAATTATCAGTATATAGTAAATTTTAGTTTATAATTTATATTTAACCTAAATTTATTATAATATATTATATTTCAATTTATTTTTAATCTCAATTATATCATTTAAGGCGGTAGAAAGACAGAGGAGAGCGCCGGCGGTCTACTCTCCCTCCGTCTTACGAATTCTCGATCAGGTCACGTGTCCTTACGCGAGTTTAACATTTTACCCATCACAAAAAGTGCACAACGTCGCTAAAGAAATTTCACTTCAAAACGCTTGTGATAAAAGTAAAAATGCATGCTGTCCAGTATCCATAAGAAATCCGGACCCCTATAGAAACACAAGTTGAGATTTTTGGTAAATCATCGCTCTTGGCTATGTGTGTTATTGATATAGTAGGGTATAAATCCAAGTTTCCTAAAAGGATAGGTAATTATAAAACATATACATAATACCTAATTAAGATCAGATTTCACCACCAGTAGGTACAAGTTTTGTCAATTAAATCTACAACTTTCAAAGCCTTACATTACATTAACCTTACTCTCTTCTCTTCAGTAACTTTCTACGCACAGTATGTAAGTATTAACTTGCTAACATGAAATTATGTACGAAGTAAGTATGTATTAACACAAAAATTAATTACAATCTAGTATTTAAGCAACTTCTCTCTTGAAATTATTATCACTCTCATGTGTGAAAAGATTTTTCGGAGGTTTGTCTATAAGCTGGCAGCAGTCCAGTAGTTACATAGAAAACAGTAAAACCTAGAAAAGAAATCGGATGTGTCCTAGCCTTGCCAACTTTGTGATAAACTAAATTATACATTTAGAAATAAAGGCACTTTTAATTTCCACTCTCATCATCAAATCCTTCAGAGACCTTTATTGTATAAATCGTATGTTTTATAATATTAGCTGACTCAGCAAACGTTGTTCTGCCATAAAAAAATTAAAAAGGGGGTTGATGGCAGAGGGGTGAAAGTTTAAGGTGGTACGTATTTTAATGCCACATCATAAAAAATGTACGAAAAATAAAATAACTAAATTTGTTAACCACTCTTATCACTTAGGGGTGGGGGTTAATTTTAAATATTTAGTGCTGCCCATTATAACCAATACACAGATAGATTGTATAAGTTTATCTATCTGATAAACTTATACCATTAAAACGTAGTCCTCTCGCATTAAAAACCTGGTCCCGCCTATATTCCCGCCCACATATGTTACAGAGTACTAAATTGGTACTCTACACATTAGTGATTGAATGTTATTTTTGATAAAATGGTAGTTTTTCACACTTTCAGAAACAAGTTGCAAAGGTTTTCTAGTCGTAGAGAAAACACAAAGTACTACTACTACCTTCAAAACTCTATGAATAACTTTCCGAACAAATTAAACCCCGTAAAGTTTTGCAATATACAAATAATCGAAGTACTCGAAACTCCCTCAGTGTATCCTGAGCGTATCCGGAGGCTCACAGGAAACTAATTCCAATAAACTCAGGTACTCGTATGTTACTAAGGCCACTTTAAAAGCAGAATTTTTAAGAGTGCTTGTCTATTTGATGTTTGTTTTGTTACTTGATCTTATCGCAAGTAAATAGATATGGTTACTAACAATCAAGAAGGGAAGACCCTATTATATCGTAATTAGAACATTTCAGCATTTCTAACTACGTGTAAACAGTACGCATTTATATGTTATGATATTTCAATAAACACTACACCACAGATAGACTTTATTTATATAATGCATATTAAGAACTATAATAACCAAAGGAGTCCTTGGAATACTAAACGCCTTAATAAATTGGAGGCGGGCTAGCTCGCTACAGGGATACTGAAGCAATCGTGCCTGTTAATACGATTAGTAGTGATGTAACGCAATCTGTCTGTACCGAGCTGGCATAGAAGTAGCATCGTTTTATAATAGATCCTATAATAATCATATTCTTAATCACAACTGAGTAATAACACTTCATTTTTATCCCAATTCAATAATGGAGGAAATTCTCAACTGAGCTGATTTTTATACGTCTCTACGCTTCGGTTTTCCTCGTACTTAAAATTGACACAAACATTTGGCGAACGAAATTCAACAACGATGTCAAAATCGGTATTTTTTCAAACTGTTTTTTTAATTTATAAATCATGTACATATAAACTGAATCATTTTTAATTTCGTGCGTAATCACGAATCCAATTAAAATAGGCAAACCATAGTTAACAAAAAGACCAAAGAGAAGCTCAAAGGATGTTTAGTCATAGCCGCAACCCGCCGGCTACCGAGTATCCCAAGTTCGCAATCAATCGGTGGTTGCTTAATATCCCCCTGTTTTCTATTGGGATATCAAATCGTCAGGTTGTCTGAACAGAAAACTTTTAATCGATTAGACATCCTGATACAAAATAGGTCTTAAGATATGATATGATAAGATTGAGTAGTAACATAACGAAAGAGGGTTTTAATTGAGCTGAGTTTTTTGTATATCTCTAGCTTCGGTTTTCTTGGAGAGTAAAATTACTAGAAAAAACTAAGAAACATAATTCCACAAATTTTATTTTAAGCCACAAATCCAATTAAAATAGACAAACCACAGTTTACAAAAAGACCAAAGAGAAGCTCAAGGGATATCGAACAACTGCAGAAGGCTGTTTATTCGATTAATCATAGTGACGCAACCCGTCGGCTGCCGAGTCTCCCAAGTTCGCAATCAATCGGTGGTTGATTAATATCCCCCGTTTTCTGTTAGGACGTCTAATCGATTAGACGTGATATGCTTCAAGTGATGGATTCACGTGCCGACGAGATAAGGAAGGAAATCCAAGAAAAAGGTTATTGCGAGTCACGTTATCATTTTGTCGGAACTTTCTGTTATGTATGAAAACTGATTAGTCAACGAAACACAGTATAAAGAATAATACATGCACATAATTGAATATTATCTATAATTGGTTATAACATATCGAAGGTTCGTAATGGTAGAATTTATTTATGAAACATAGAATATTTATATTCAAACATTTCAATGCATTTGAATAAAAAAAAAACGACCGAACAAACAAATCAATGTAAAACGTCAAGCATAATACACAAATATATAAAAATAGCTATAACACCTTGTGTGAGTACACAAACCAATATCCCAAATTGCAAATTGTCGAGAAAAATGACAAAAAGCGAGGAAATTCTGAAGGGCACGAATTTAATGTAGGCCCTAGACGCCGGCCGGGCTGAGCGACTTTAGAGAAATTGCTTGAATATATTAAGGCCGCTATCCCCCTAGCGTTTTTCAAGCGTTAGCGTTCCTCCGAAGTTTGAGGAGAGACGACATCGCAGGCGCGCGACGTGAGCGTTGCGTTTTGTAAATTTGGCATAAAACAGTCATACACTAAATAGATCCCGTCGAGGAACCACTGAACTGAACTGAACTGAACTTTGTAACTTTAAACTACTGATCGAAAAACGCCAGTGAGATAACAGCCTAAACGCATGATCTAAACCAACACCGGTAGGGGTGTAGGTACATATATATAGACACGAAACTTCTATATCTTTTACACTAAACAGAGAACAAATCATATTACACAAATTATTATAATCTTACACAATGAAGCATTATCATACGTGGATGGTTAGTAAATGGTACCAAATTCATTTGTCTTCAACATTTGAATATTTATCTTCGAATCTAATACAACGAATGTGTTATGACAGCATATACCACAAATATATTAAATTCATTCAAATGTCAATTATTAAAAATTATTTCCTAAATTCTTGCAGCAATCTCCATTGCTTTGGATTCTGGAGTCAGATAAGGTACCTATGATGTAGGTAATGATTATGAGTACAAAGACACCGGATATTGAATAGCTATCTATAGTGAACGAAAAATACGGTGTAAAAAACTAATGAGTATGTCATTAGTCTTACACACGAGGCGAATATCTTTCTCTTCAGTGGTAGTAACGCATCCACAGTTAACTTCAAGTACGCTTCAGGATCGATTATAAATTTCCATGTTTAATTGTTAAAAAAGAAATGAACTAACGACACATTAAACCAATCATATGAATCCTGGGAACCGAATTATGAAACAATCTATATCTAAGTAGAGTTAAAGTTCAATATCAGCAAACCTCAATTTAATTTCAGTTATTACGATTTGGTACGTGAAGATGGCCGCTCGCGTGTAATAAACTGCCTCTCAGCGTCATAACTCCGAGTTATATCATTCGGGGGCCGTAATGAAGTCGTGGAATAACATGAAAGTTGTAATTTACGACGAGATTCCTTTACCTTAAACGGGAGTAAACAATACTAAGGTTACATTAAGCGAAGGTTTAACACAGTTCTGTGGCGACGTCATATTTGCACGCATTTGTTCGAGTTCGCTCCGAGTTAGGGATGTATCCACTCGATTTTCTAACTCGAGTTAACTCGAATTGGGCTTAGCTCGAATTAACTCGAGCTGAATTCTCTCTAACTCAAATTTGAATACCGACATGACCGAAATGGATTTTTTAATTTTTTTTATAAAACGACAATAATTGTTTGTATTTTTATTTTTTACATATTTTCTTTAAATACTTGAACTTTTTGTAACTTATAAGAAAAACTTTGTTTTAATTTTTTGTTAAGAATACTGCTAAGTACAAGTATAATACTTTAACAGATAATTAATTATTTTTCGTTTTCTGAGAAACATGTTTCTTTTATTATGAAGTAAAAATACAATATAAGTGAATGACCCATCTTTTAACTTGTTGATTAGTTATAATTTCTAGTTTCTAAAGGAAAAAGTCAACATAGAGTATGAATAAATAAGCTACTGCCAAAAAATAATGTTTGTGAAATAACTAAGGCTCTAATGAATATTTTGATTGCGATAATTAGGTATTACTTGCAGTCAATAGATTGGTTAAAAACAATACCAATCATTTACTTAGTCGCATCAAGTTAACTCAAGTTACGTGAATTTCAACTCGAGTTAAATCGAGCCGTGTTTTATTTCGAGTTGGCACATCTACACTACGAGTAGTCCTCGATAAGGCAAGTGCATTAACAATGTTTAACGCAGGCATGTCAATAACGCTGTTAAAAAATTACGAGCACTCGCGTAATTAACGAGTTCCGTGTACGTTCTTGTCTAATGGGAATTTTAAAACCGGGTTCGCCATAAAACAGCTGGAGGCGCTTTTGCAACGGAAGAATTGCTCGCACGAATGACCCACCCTGTAAGTATGGCTTGCTCTAACAAACTGTAGATTTTATTACGCGTCTCGCGAGTTTTATGTGAGTTTTTATACTCGCAAGTACCAAATTTTTACGTTTCTTTTCTGTGGCTCAGTCTATCCATACATCGCTCGGCCAAAACAACCAAATCATAATTACCGTAGTGATGTTACAAAGTATACATAGGGGACAGGTAAAAAATACGAAAAGGATTCAAAGTTCTAATGAATTTTTCCTGATTGGTAGTTGTTAACTATTACTAGTGGTAACTCATATAATACTTTAAGATACCAAAATGTAACTCCAATTTTTTAAAGGTTTAAGATTGGTAAGAGTTTTTTAGTAATTTTCTATGTTGTTGTTTTACGTCCTATTCTAAAATTTTTTGTTCTTCAGTTTGCTACGTTCGTCTTACTATTGTATACTTATGTATTATATGTGTGTCAACGAAAACTAACCAAAAACGTGTCGGTCATTCTTCAAAACAGAAGCATATAGAACACTCATGAGATCTTCGATTTCAGTGCACCACGGATGGGACGCTCTCACAGAGATGAGCATAAGTAGTGCGCAATAAATTTCATATCTTCTGGGAGATGGGTTGTAACCGTAAAACCATCGACGCCCGCTCGCTCACTCTCCGACCTGACCTCGCTCGAAAGGAGCAGACTATTAAAGTGAACTTAAAAAAATACACACTCAATTTCTGTATTTGTTTTTTTTTTCAAGAATTTTACATCCGAGTAAATGTGCAACAAAATGGTTATGGCAAATTACAATGGCAAAAAAAGAAAATAAATATGTAGGTTCTCCTTCAAGGTCTATCATACAAATGTCATATCAGGCAAATGTTCATAGGTGACTGTTACACAACGGGAGAGCCGGGTGTCTTATCGCTAGGTTTAATTATAAAAAAAAATAAATTGTAGAATGTAGGTTATACTATTGTTATGGGCACACATAGACTGGGTACTTCTGAGAACTTAGATTACCGCATTCAGTACAAATGTTGCCGACAACCACATGTTCCCGACCGAAACACATATCTCTAATAAACAACAGCAACGCGACAGAAATTACTATATTGCCCCGGGCGAACCGTGCCGAAACTCTACCAACCAATGAAACACATTTCCATATTTTGCTGTCGGTGCAGTAAATCGACGTACTGTGAATTATCGGTGGTGCCTGGAGCGAGTGGGAGGCATGCATTGGACATTTATTGAGAACAATTAGTAATAAATAACGTTTCTGAAAATTATCTGCACACCTTACATTTATCATAATTATTGTTTACCTGCAATATTTTAATCGCTTTTCCAACGTATAAAACCACTAACGTTATTGTTATTAAGTTTTCGTAAAGGTTGCCAACAGGACCCTATCAGTAAGGCTGATTTAGATTGGCAAACATACGAACAGTGATGTTCGCATGTTTGTCCACCTTTTAGAATATTTGTACCTTAATTTTTTGCTATGTTCGCTACAACAACAAATAAAAAATTGAAAATAAACTTGTTTACTAAACTATTTAATGAGCTAAAAATATATTGTAGTACATAGCCATCTGTTGGCAGTACATGCGGAACCCGTAGGGCCGTTTATATATGTTATATGTAGAACGTCAAAAATATTTGAAAGACAAAATGCCTAATGTTGCACACGAAGAGTGCACAACATAAGGTATATCTATATAGATAATGTGTATAACGTTATTAGGTATGTTTTCTAAACCACTCATGTGGATAACCGCTCCATCTGACGCCAAATGGCGTTGTGTACGTTAATATTAACAAATGAACATGGCTTTACCGATAAGGTCTCCATAACAATTAAGTCGTAATTATGATTAACATAAATGCGTAATGAATATAATTTCATTTCGATTCATATTCAGAATTCGAATAACAGAAGCCGTTTAACGGCTCTTAACAAAACGATAAATTATAATTTGATTACATTTTATTCAACAAAATATAGGACAAGTTACTGTAGCAAATGAAATATTCTTCGAAACCCTACATTATAAAATATAATATCAAAAAGTAGTGGAAGCATACCTTCACCTTTGCCTGTGGACATGTGTAATACACACCAACTTAGATTGAATTGTCTATGTTATAACCAAGGCTGAGAACTAAGATATGCGCCTCGTGAAAGCATGGTTTGCGACCACGCCCCTATAAAGGCAAAACATAAAAACTGCTTCATTTTATTATGAGGTACCTCTCTGGTCAAACTATACGAGGTGTAGCAAATATGTGCCAGGTGGTAGAACTCGTTTAGTCGACCGGGGAGGTACTCCTCCGTTAAGCAATTTATTGTGGTTCGGTTTGGAGAGGGTGGTTGCCGGCTACACTTACAAAAGAGGCGAACTCCTT
>DWNR01001330.1:0-15428 GCA_018250455.1 Polygonus leo
CGAAACCGAGCTCTACCGACGCAAAAAAATCCGCTGATTCCGAATATATATAACTCAATATAGGCCATAGTGTCGCTTAAAACAAATAGCCCGGCAACCGTCGATATGGTATCACATAATACATTGAACGGAGCACATAAGTGACACTGATGCAGATGCCGATGTCGAGCTAAGCTCAGACTCATCTCCATCTTGTGTTCATTGGAAATAAAAGTGTGGGTGAAAAAGATTGTATTTTTTTAAATATTTTCTCTTAACCTATAAGAAAAGGGCACGCCATCAAAACCCGATCCATTTTGAAGCAAGTGATCTTTATTTCAAATAACATCTATTTGATGTCACATAACAGTGCTACCCCTCTCAATGTCCAATGTCTTGGATTGCTGTCCGTTTCGAAGTCGATGGAACCTACGTATTTGGCGTCTGTTCTCTGAGGTTTTCTATAAATTGGGCATTCGTAAAGCCTGGGATCTTTCCCTGCAGTCGTGTTAATAGCGAAAATGTATATTATCGGCATTTGCTCATAGAGAACTTTTGGCTTCGACTCGATCAGTTTGCCTGACTTTCTGTCTAATGACGCTCCTGAAATTTTAATAAAAGTTTTAATTATTGTAGATAAAATTCAATTCAATTAACATCTATGAACTACTGTACTGAATACGCCTCTATAAACAAGTTGTACGTGTATTACAAAATACTACTTTGGTCAATCCTTAATCACACCCTTTCAAAATAAATGTTTGATTATTTACTTCGGTTTAGCTTTGTTATTATTTGCGTTAACTCTTCACAAATTTACCTTCTAGAAATAGCCCGTAGACATACACTCCTTCGCTGGGTCCTTCGTGTACTTCCTCGCGATTTAATTTTGTAATGTGGTTTTGTAAAACTACGGAATCAAGAGCCCAACCCTTATGACTGCGAGTTACTTCCTGTAATAAATTTACGTATTAAAATTGCATGGTAGAAACTTGAATAATTGTATACTCGGCTTTTCTATCATTAAAGTAAGCAACTCTACCTGTCTCATAGCTGTAAGAAACCCTTGTGGGTTGAAGAAACCGGTCATCCAGAAGGCATGTGGTCGCCCAGTACGAAGCCAAGTGCGGTATTGTTGTTCACGCTCCAGTAGTTCTGTGTACCAAAATCCTAATGTTGCTGATTCCCATGATACCTATAGAGTTTATAAGAAGAAGTTATATTAGAAATCACTTAACTACTATAGCTATAGCATACTGGTACAAGAATAATATGATGAAACTGTAAGAACCAGTATTTTATTATCAAAATATGTACTTACCTACATTTGTAATAATGCACGGTAAGGTAACCTGTGCCTTCTTGGAAAATTAGGGTTTGTTAAATACTACAATACGTCTACGTAAATGTGAATTACTTACATATTTTCTTATGTTACCTTTAACCATTGTTGAGGAATGCGAGCATCGTACATAGCGTCCAGAGACTCCCGCAACCCTTGACTCATAACTATTGTGCCATCGATGGCCAATTTCAAATCGCACAGTGTGGTGTGGACTGTTTTTATTACTCGCTGAATGCGATCTATTTCTTGCCTAAAATAGTAAAGATTATATTTCAATTTCTTCATGATAATGACATACGTGCATTGTAAAAACCCAGTGCATCCATGTCATATATATGTATATAAGATATCATTATGGAAATAATATAGTGTACCTTAAAAATATATTCATCGGTAGAAACGCACCCATCTTTTGCAAGGCTTCTCTGACTTCAAAAGTAACGTATTGTTTTGGGAGTTTTTCTAACATGTCTTCGGCTAGTCGATAAACTATCGTTTCTCTGGTTTCTCCTCCTTGACTGCCACCTTCTTTAGGCTGCACGCTTAAAATAGTATCGAGAATATCCTTCGCGCTATTAATTTGGTAAGTGATATCTGCGTTTCCATGTAAACCAAACACTTCTGGCGTATCAGTCAGAGGCAACTGGTTAATATAATCAACGTAACCTTGTAAGTTTCTAGTTTGTGGTACCTTGTATCCTTTATAAAATTCAAAACCAGGTCTTAACAATACGTCACAAAACCATACATTTGTAAACGTCGTGAGCAGCCGTTTATCAAAATCGTCGGTCACTCTCCCACCATATTGCACTTCTCCAAGCATATAACAGATGGTGGGCCAGGATATTCCTTTTTTAGGATCGATTTCGTCGAGATGATTTTGTATAAACTGGACACTGGCAGCGTAATCAGCTTGGTTAAATTCATACGGTATATTCCATCCCAGAGGACCGAACTTTCTTCTTTCTTGAACAATTGTATGTAAAAATGCAACCGCATATAAAAGTGGAGGCCATTGAGATAAAGATGAGTAATCTAACGTGTCTTGAGATATGTTTTGATAAGTTCTTTTCATACTAGCTCTGATACCTTGAGGTGGTTCGTTAGTGAATTTTATTGCCATTTGTAATAATCCTATAGGAAAATCTGTATGTACTTCGGTAGTCAGCCAAAGACGAAAAGATTCTTGTATATGTTCAGTTTCAATGAGGGCGTCCATTGCTTCTACACAGAATGGGAGCGACAGATGAATGTTTTGCAATAATACCCAGCCTCCTTCGTTCATAGAGTCTGATATCATTTTACGAGCTACAATTTCTTGTCCTTGTCCCATGGATACTGCTTTCAAGACTGTAATGTGCAAAATTATTCCTCTTAAATTTTTGTAATTGTTTCCTATTTTATGTTAAACTGCACTGTATATATTTACACATGAAAAAAAAAATGAATATGTATTATGATAATTTTGTATTTACCGATTTCTTTTGATTTGGCAAGTGATGCTATTTGCGTAGATGGATCTGATCCAATGGACAGAATACATATTAGAGGAGTGCGTGGTTCTGATTCGTCCCATGTAGCTTCCAGGTTTAAAATACAGCCTTCTCCATATTCCGGACCAAGTGAATCTAATAATATAAATTGAAATTGAGAAAAATGGCCAATGACCAATAAAATCAATCAATATTCGTGACTATAACTTCACTATCTAAATTTTAATTTCTTACTGTACAACATTAAAAAGATAAAAAGTTATTATTAAAATTTATTTAATAATGATAATACCAACCAACAATATATTTTCTAGCTTGTGATAGAGTCCTATCTGGACTCCAAGATCTAATTAGTAGCAACTTGCGGAAAACATCGAGGCTCTCCTGAAACCCGCTGGGTATTATTTCTTCTTCAGGTTTTGCTTTTTCATACCAAATCCGCCATTCCTTTTCATTTGTTGATATCTAGTTAAAAACATACAAAACAATTTTACCCATTTAATGTTAAGGTCCCTTCACTATAGTAAAATTTGTTATATTACTCTATTACTTACTTTATTAAGCACGTCTGAAAACACTTTTAGCTTGCTTATTTCCACTAAATTTAACCAAGTTATGTCTAAGATCCATCTGAATGGCTTTGGTGTAACTGCGTTGAGATCCAATGATGCTCCACCCTTTACGAATGCCGTGAATTCATCGTGGGATATTAATCCTCGCTGGCAATCAATTTTCATTGCCAACATGAGTGTAAATAATGCTTTGTGTCTTTCATATAAGCTTCTTAAAGTAAATGCCCATACTTCGTGGGTTAGATATTTCAAAATAATATTTATTCGTTCTTCAGTAACGTTACTTTTAGCAGATTTTGTTATGGAGTTGTCGAAAATATTCAGAAATTGTTTTAAGGAATTTTGATACATAATGTTTACATTGCTCATTTCTACAATTAAAAAGTACAATATTGATCCTCTGGCCGCCACAGCTCTAAATTCTTCACGAGCTTTAATAATTTTCTTCTCAGTGACCTCCGCTACTTTAAGTTTTTCGTTTACTTCTTCTGCTGTGGTTTTGGTTATTTGCAATACTTGTATTAGAGCTTCGTCGTCTACTAAGGACCCCTCAGAGGATGTTAAACGACAAAGTAAATTGCTTTCTAATTCCTTCATACTTCTTTGATTCTTCATGACTGATTCAAATAGGGCAACTCTCTCTTCTTCTAGATCAGACTTCTCCATTAAAATTACTCGACCTAGTAGCTGATCTTCGAGGCCTTGCATTGTTACAGTAAAATCAATTATGGATGTTTTTGCACTAATTTCAGGTGAGTAGGCAGGATTAGGCAGTTTAGTTGTAATATAAAGCATGAATCCAGGCATTACATCGCATTCTTTATCACCTACTATTACTTTTTCGATAGAACCAGATTTAATGAAGTTCTTTTCTAAGACGTTGTCAATTACTGGGTCTAATTCAACTCCCACATCTTCTATAAGCAGAGGTCTACCTAAAGAAAGACTGTCCTCGAGATGAGTCCGAAAGTATTTATGGTTAAGTGACGTTATTTGAAGCTCATTGGAACTTTCCTTATTTTTTATCCAATTTTTACCTTGACTTTGCGGATCAACCAACAAAGGATATGAACTTGATTTAGTGACTATCAAAGCATTTTGTACTGATAATTCATCATTTGGAAGGCCTTGAAGCGTCCACTCTGATATAGTTGCACTTTCTACTAACATATTTGTAATATTTAAATTGTCAGTTACAGGTATATGCTTACTTTTTAATATTCCCATCCAAGTATTAAATAAACTGTTTCTAAATTCTTGGTTGTATGGACCACAATATGATAAAAATCCTGTGGCCAAAACGACATCACCAACTAATCTTCCTAATTGCTCTTTAAAGTCTTTGCTTTGTTGAGTCCACCGAATTTTTTCTCCTCCCAGACCATTGATAAGAGCAGTTGCAGCTGTCATCTTTCTAAGACATACATTTGCAGCATCAGTTAATTGTTGTTTTTCAGAAACCGCAGATTCATATTGTTCTTTTACTTTTCTTAGGGACATCTCCCTTTCCTCTAGCTGCCTTTCAGCAGATGCCAAGTCTTCCATAGCAACCTAAAAAGTGGTTATATTGAAATATTAAAATTGCGTTGATTGTTATGCGTTTAAAATATAAGGATGTTTATGGTAATTATTGACTTACCTTCAATCTTGCCTCCTGCAGCAGTAAATTTGCTTTTAATGGTAAAACTTCTTTATTGACACTATGAAAGAATGCCATAGCTTTCGTCCAAGATAGAAGTCCTGCTACGTCTCCGCAAACCCTTTTAGCTGTATCCATATTGTAATCCTCCATTTCAAAGTATGGAACTAGATGCTCCACCATTTCGTTGTTTATAATGTCTTTTGGATAATTTTGTAATTGCAGTAAGAACGTAGTGCTTGCCATCATCTATATCAAAATAATTTATTATTACAAGGTATTTTTTTTATAAAAAAATGATACATAAATTAATGCAAATGAATGTCAAAAAAATACCTTAAGAGATTCAGCCCACGATGGCTTAGGACAAGGAGCTGCTGTATCTGGTATTAAGGGATGTAATCTTCTTTGGAATAGTATTAATACGCAGTCCATGATTCGCATGATGAGATGTGGTGGGCGACCTAACTTTCTTACAGTGGCTATGTGTGCGGGCTTAATAGTATTCAAAGCGGCTTCAGCTTCTTCTAATGCGGGTTTTGCTGCCTCCAGTTTTATTTCTGCTTTCTCTTTTTCTTCCGCTATGTATGCTACTAATGCCTCTGCTTTTTCTTTGACAATTTGAACCTGATTTTTAACGATTTCCGCCTGCATAGCTCTTTCTGTGACTTCCGTCAATACCCTATCTGCTTTCTCAGAAGCCAATGCTAGATCTTGTTCCATTACAGCTAAGTCTTTCTTTAGTACTTCTACGGAAATTGATGCTTCACGAAGTTTCTCTAATCCAGTATCCATTCTTAAAGCTCCATCGCCAAGTTCTTTTTGTTTCATTTGGTATATAGTTTTATAACCACCGATAAAACTAAGATATGATTTTGGAGTTACATGAGATGATCGCCGAAATCTTTGAAAATACTCTGATGATACTTTTGATACAACATCTTGTATTGTGCCCAAAACGGTTACAAGCTCCTTTTTTACTTCTTTTGTACATTCTATTTCAAATTCAGCCAAAAAATGGTCTGCTACTGATACGAGTGCGTCTTTAGGCCAAGGTTGAAACCAATCAATTGTGCAGCCTGATATAAGTGCAGGAAAACGCATAGCTCTATATCTAAAAGCTTCGCTAACCTGTAACATAAGTAAAATTTGTTAAAAAATGTACTTTAATTTTCAATTATTTCAAAAATAAAAACTTACCGGAGAGAAACACAAGACAACATGGAGGTTCTGACATGTTCTATTAAGAAAATATTCCATTACTAATTCGTTAGTTAAAGTTCTTTTTTGATTTTCACGTTTCATGATAGGAGTAAGCTCCGAAATAATTTCTTGCTGTTCGTCTTTAGTAAATAAATTGGAAATTACACCAGACGACAAAATGTTATTGAGATACTCCAAAAAACCTTCTTCTTTGATGTCCAAGTCCGTGAAAATAAAAGTTGTCCCTTTCCCTTGCACTCCACACGATCTGTATAGTAGCTTTAAGTCCTCTAGGAAATTTCCGACATTATAAGATCTTGTTAAAGCAATTTGGAAAGATCGGTATCCCGCAATAAACGTTGATAATTTTGTAAGAGATTGTTTACCAGACCCTCCTACCCCAACAAGCATAACATTACCTCGAGGATGTCTTATTACTCGAGATATTTTTACTAAATGGAGCATTGCATCTGGGAAAAATACTAGATCCATTCCAGAACCTCGCACCATTTCATTGAATTGGGACAGAAACATTTCCAAGCGATCTCGTAATTCACTATAGTCAAAAACAGGTTCATAAACTTTTGGTAATTCCATATCGGCGTCTTCACCTTCTTCGCCGGTTGGTTCTGGAGCATCTCTGTTGAAAAATAGTACTTTTTGTAAGTAAATAATTATATTATTATGTGATTTTATGAGAAATGTTTTCATCAATCATTAATATAATAGTTATCCTAATAACTATACTAGCAACGAAACAAATACCTCATAAAATCTACAAAAACTGGATCTTTTTCCATCATTTTCTTATATTCTACTCCTAAAACCTCTTCTGCAATGTCATAAAGTGCTTTGTTGAACCAATCCTTATCTGACTGATGGGTAAATCGATCAGAAAATACTCTCGAACATTCATGTTTCCATAATAACATCAGACACTTTTCTGATTCAATTACAGTTGGTAATGTTCCAATCATGCCTTGCCACACTCGGGACAAGTCTCGTAATGAAAATACGTAATGGAATTTGGCGGGTGTTGGGAATAAATTTACTCGAGTCCTCATCCATAATTCCCTCGTAAGAGGAATAACTTTTTTTATTAGTGACCTAACTTCGACAGTAAATCCACGTTTTGCATTGTAATGACCCTCGCCAATAACTTTGAAAATCTTGTCGATTGAATCGTTGTTAGGCAATGGACAGTTAAATATTGAAAATTGCCGTTTAAGCCTTGCAGGGATGTCATTTCTCCCCCCACCTGAAAGTTGTGAAAATTAAGAAACCCTTTTTGGAAATAAAATATTTATGTACTTAAATTATTATTATCAAACTATTACCTGGTTGTCCCATTGCACCCAAAAATTGTATATCAACAATAGTAGTAAAATCTCCAGGTTTCTCTAAACTATAAAAACCTCCCATACTCATTGTTTGTCTTACAATTTCGTTTGTAATTTGGTCGCCCCATTCATTTATTTGCGGCAAATTTATATCATCAATGAACACTAACATTTTCTTTCCACCTGGCGGTCCAAATGTCATGCCACTACGTTTCTCTACGTAACTTTCTATAGTTTTCTGGAATTGGTATGGACTTGTAGCCGACGAAAAATTAAATGACCGACCCATAAACTGTTCTGGATTTGCATTCTTCATATAAGCCTTCATCATTACTGTTTTTGCGGATCCTTGTTCTCCTAGTAGTAATACCGCTTTTCCTTGCTTAGCAATACAATGTATGAGATAGCTTATTCTCACGTTATCTACAATGGGCACTAATATATTTGAATAATCAGGAGTTGCTGTATCAGGGTACATGTAATTCGTCATTAAATCATCCCATAGCTCCCATTTCCCAGGATGTTTCACGTAAAAGTCGAACAATATACTGGGTTTGTTATTAGGATGTTTAGGTAACTCTAATATATCGGCAAAGTTAGCTTTTATATATTTGTCATATCGAATACGATCACCAGTCTCTAAAAGAGATCCAAAACCCCAAATCAAGGAAAATACATAAATTTTATGCAAATGCTCTGCTGTAAATAAAATTATTTCTTCTCCCTTTTCCTTTTCTTCATCATCATCCATGTCACCATTTACAGATTTACTGGCAGACGGATCTTCTACTTCCACTATTTGTGGAGGTACTAAGCCTTCTAATAAATTAAGCATTTGAAATACAATATTGCTTTGAAGTACTCTCATACTGAATATAAGGTTTTGTGTGCACCAAGTATAGACGTTTAAAAATGTTT
Organism: Polygonus leo; assembly: GCA_018250455.1. Taxonomy (NCBI): domain Eukaryota; kingdom Metazoa; phylum Arthropoda; class Insecta; order Lepidoptera; family Hesperiidae; genus Polygonus; species Polygonus leo. The sequence continues at coordinate 8,490 of DWNR01001330.1, forward strand.
GCTCAAATAATGCACTGAACACTTCAATTTCTCTTGCCGATCGAGTTTTCAGCCATGCACTTAAAACTGAAATGTGTGTTAAATTATTATTTTGCAATTACGAGAACGTAATACTATATAAAAAGATAAATTTGTACGCATTTGATATTATTTTAATTACCTGGTTCCCAATCTAATCCTGAAGAACTCATATATACCATCCCGTTTCTTGACACAGTTGCAGGAGACGCGTTATCAATGTTTTCAGGTTCGAATATGATTTTTGACGTCGGCGACATGGTTAATCGATCACCATTAGCTAAGGTCAGAGTTTTATTGTCATCAAGTACTGAATTCAAATTTTCTATCCAGATGCTATCCACAGGGCCATCTAAAACCAACCATATGTGTTCCCCAGTTTTTATCTTAAGAGTTTTCCGCCACAGAGCTGAAAATATTCCATCGGTCCAGTCGTTCGTAGCTACATCGAGCCGTCCAAACATTTGAGCCGCTGTAATCGCTTTAGGATTCATTCTCATTTCTCTGCAAGAAAACAGCCAGGAGTCAATTAATTTTGTGATATTATAAAAACATTATATGTAGTAGCAATAATAAAAAAAAATAACATACTTGTGTAGTTCCTCTATTTCCGATAGAGCATTCATCAAGGTATGAATGCAGGTCGTTTTTCCAGCTCCCGGCGGACCGAGAATCATTATACCATGGCGTACTCTTTGTGTTTCATACAACTGAAATTATAAAATTTTAAAAATAATTAAGTTATATATAAGCAAGTTACATAACTCTATCGATGTTTATAAGTGTATACCTGTATAATTTTCAATACCCACGGCGGATGGTAAATCAAGCCAGTCTGATCCACTTGTTTTTTAATTGCCTCTTCTAGTTCGTTGTATGTTGTTTTCTCTAAAGCCTGATTGGGGAACAGATCTGCCACAAGTGAAATGAAAAGCGGTTCATCTTCGTCGATTAATTTTGATAGGTTCATGTCTCTCAGCACCCTCATCACGATAGTACTCTCGTTATCTTTAGAGTTAACCCGTTTTACAGCACCTAAAGTTCTTAACACTGAGAGAATGTTTCTCAGACCAAAATCATAATGTACCTAGAAAGTAAAATTATCTTATTATGTCTAAACAAATGTTACATATAACTGGTACAAGATATCGTTTTGTTGCTTAAATAACCTGTTTCGTGAGCTGCTCTTCGCATAACTTATATAAGGTATAAAACTTTCGGGCCAGAGTTATATTTTCCAGAAAACCACAAGAAGCCAATTTTACACGTATAATAATTTGCCGATCCGGTACCATCATAGCCACTGTACGAAATTGGATTTTTAAATTCTCTGGCAGTTCTTTACGGCCTGCGTAACCTGGATTCTGTGAATAAACATTATTACAAGTAAGTGTTTTATGGTAATCGTTAACTATATAATTGTCATTCAACTTCATTAAACGAGCATAACCAATTAAAATAATTAAAAGAAGTAGACATATTTATTACTATTTATCTATGAAAATAAAGCAAATTAATCTTTGAATACTCTGCAATGAAACTACAGCGTACCATGGTGATGAAAATTCCAAATTCAGGACACATTTCCGACATATCGCCATCGGTGAATATGAAGGTCTTCTTCTTCTCCTTCTTAGCTGCCAGCACGACCGCTACTTGCTGTGCGGCCACCGACAGAACGGGCAACTCAATTCTGTTAAATTCATCGAAACAACCCCACGAACCGGACTGTGCTAGACCTTTGTAGATCCGACCTAATCCTCTGTCGAGTACAGAATTTTAACATTAAAAAAAAAACCTTTAATACGAGTAATTTACACTACAATATGGCTATAACCTGATAAAAAGCACACGTTACAGGTATCGTATGGATTAAAAATAGTCCATTGCTTACAAAATCAATGAAAGTTATTTATTTTATTATAATTATATAAAATAGAAACAGCCCTGGGGGATTACAACTATTATTCCATGACGTACTTTATTATATTTAACCTGTAAAAATTAATTACTACGAGCTTCAATATATTCCTTATGTTACCTGCTACGCATTATACCTATGCATGAATATCTCATGCTTAGCCAAAAGACATCACTAAAATTGTACAACAATTGTTATTTTAAAAATAAAAAATCAGTGTCTCAGTTAAAATAAAATAAAATAATAATTAATTTGTAAAAAGGCATTACCTATAGTCCATTTGATCGGAGCAATTGAAGACGACGACGTATTTAGCGAGAGTCTTGCCCATGTCCTTCACGGTCTCGGTCTTGCCCGTGCCCGCGGGCCCGCACGGCGCACCCCCCATACTCATCGCCAGTGCTTGAGCCAGTGTTATATAACATCTATAAAATATATAATATTTTAGTAAAATATTACGTTTAAGCAATATAAAGTGAAAAGTAACAATACGTAATAATGATGATATATTTTATCATTAATATATTATTTCAGATCGTGCCATCACTTTTTATCGGCGACACGTAGCATTCTACTAGAATAGTGGTCATTACTGTGTAAGCGTTTCTGTTTCCCAAAATGTTGTCAATGGTATGTTGTGGTTTCATCATTTCCATGTACACTTTATTCCTCAGAAAATAATTCCGTTTTGTTGTTGTGTTTGAACTCTTAGCAAGATTATTTTTAAGAAGCACACTCTTCTTATATAAGTTAAATATGCAACAGTGTGCCTATGTCCAGCAGTGGACCTCAAAAGTATGATGGAATGCAACAAGCACTTTAAACCTGGCAACAAGCAAATTATTAATATGAATTATTATACCTGTCTGTTAGAGGTGTGATTACCAAACGCTCTGTACAACCTAAATATTCATTTTGATACGCGAAAGTAACATCAGTCACTGATATCCACGTGCGGTCAGCATCTTCTTTGAAGTAGAAGCGGCACTGCTTTAGCCATTCAAAGTCGTTAGCAGAGCGGACGTTTAGACGACACTGGAATGATCAAAAAATATTGTTTTATCCATTCTAAATTGCATGTATTTCATATACCTACTCAATAACACATCTAAATTAATATCACATCTAAATTAAATAACACATCTACATTATGTAACTCATTGTAAATAAATAAGATGCTCGGAGAATGCTAAGAGATTTCTCTCTTGCGCAATTTTACATGCTCCGATTTTTAAACTTTAACGCCTGACAATAGTATATAATAGTAATTAATATCTTTAATTCTAAAAATAATTAAAGGATAGGTATGAATATTGTTCTTTTAAGCACATATCTTTGTGTCTATCTGTATGTTTTTTTTTGTTCTAATGTAATCTTACCAGCATGTCAAATATATCTCTCTGATGTACGTGAATAGTAATTAACGTTTCGAATTTGATCCTTTCTATTTTAAGAAGATCTCTAGTGGTCTGATCAATTAGAGTATTCAGTAATTCTAGAAACTTATTATTTGTTTCGAGCATTATTTTCTTGTCTTGTCTTGCTTGCATCAGAGCAAGCTCTGCGTCCCTTGTCCATATTATTTGGATTCCAAGAAGCCCAACCTTGAAATTATAAAATGAAATCTGTTAATTACGGATTTGTGTATTGTACATTGGATGAATGTTGTGATTTCATATACCCCTCCTGCTTTTTGTCAATAAATATATAAATTTACAGAAGGTTTTATTACTTACAAAATGTTTTTAAACTTAATCTACTATGAATCTGGTCCATAAATGTTGGATAGTCCACTACACTATTCGATATAACACATTACGGAAGCAATGAGGCGAATTATGCGACAGGGACATAGGGGCATAATTATGTTTTCAATATTTTGTTTATCATCATATATTAAGAAAACTCTTAGACAGTGGTGGTCTGCCAACGTTCGTTTAGTGCATCCTATTTGTCTCAGAAAAGTGCAAGACATTTCTCTTCAATTTATTTCCCAGACTGTCCTTAAAATGTAATGGGTATGGAATATTAAAAATATGAACAAAGTGAGATCTTGGTCAAAGCTCTTGTGTTCAAAAATGAAAGAAAATGTTGTCAAAGAACATCTCACCTGCGCCGGCATCTTATCAAGAAAAAGCAACAGGTTGAAAGACGGATCATTGATAAAAGATACCGCGTTGCGTATGATCGAGTGCAAACTGCTTTGCGCGGATTGCAGCAGTGACGTCAGCCACGTCTCTACAGACCCTTCGGCGCGCACCGGACGCTCCAGCTTGATCTCTTCGCCCTCGGACGATACTATTGCTATCATTTTGTTGTATTCTGTAACATACTCGTCATATAACATCACATAACATGCAATTGTAAATCATTCACAATTCTGTGTGCCATGAACATTTGAACACGTATAAAGATAAATCAATATACACTCCTAGAGATGTAAAAAGAAATGCAAAATCATTATTTGGATATGGAAACGGACCTGGTCCAGAAAATAATCTTACCAGTTTAAGGCGAACAGTATTCGTACGTGACGTACTTTATTATAAATTTAATTTAAGAATCTGAATGAATTGCAACGTACCTATATCATGGAACTTCACATATCGAATATTATCAAAAATGGAGAGTAGATGATTCTGTATTGTATGCGAGTCGGAAGCTTGCCCGAGAATTTCAAGCAAAGCTGGATCTGATACGAAAAAGAATCTCGGGAACATAGTTCTCTTCTTTTCTAGATAACCGCTAAGACTTTTTTGGCAGAGCTCTAGCTGTTCTTGAAGATGAGGCAACAATTGCCGCAAAAGATCGTCTCCAACACAGCATGACACGACGCCAGGAGTCTCGTGAGCTCTTTGCATGATTTTCTGCCACGATTTATCTATTTTAGAGAAACGTTTGGCTTCCTTTGGTAATTGCTTAGCAATATCACCACCGACAAAAACAGCCTCCAGATACACCCACATATTTTGAACCAAAAGCCACCGTTCTAATATCTCATTTGTGCTTTGAAGATCATATAACCATTGTTGGATTTGTTTTCTAAATGGCGCATTGTACCTTGAAAGAAAATTAAGAAACGTAGCATCCAATACATACTATCTAATAGGTATGTAGCATTAGCTTTTCAAATACTTAAAATTAATAACTAATCATTCAATACTCATTCGGACAAAATTCAATATCTATCTTCTATACATATAATAAAGGGTCGAAAGTCTGTACATGGAATATGTTCGAAATAAAGTTGGCTGGGGATACTTAGAATCGATAACAGAACACGTTCCAACAGTTTTTAGTAGTTTTGTCTGTTTGTCTGTTTATTTGACCGCGAATGACGTAAAAACGGCGTAACGGATTTTGATGTCAACTTGACTAATCTGTCGAGACGGCCATGTTTTAGGCCATAAAAATTCATAAATTTTTACACAACACCTGCAGGTACTTACTTATTATTTGATGAAAATAATGAGTAACTTGTGTGCCTTAATTATATAAATCTAAGTTTAATAACTTAAATTTAAATTGAAGTGGTTGGATACTTTGAGCTGCGTCCGATTTTTTATTTACCGCCACTAAACAGTGGGGTGTTTTTCTTATATTTAATTTCATTTTATTATGTTATAATATTGCATTAATGTAATTTTATAGCATTATAATGAACTATTATTAGTACCGGTACGACGTTTGCCAAACGAGAAGCAACCCAGGTAAAGGGGTTCGCCTCGAGGCCGCCATCGCCCCCTCACCGTTTACCATTCTGGAGGCCACTGCCGCAGTTTCAGTTAGGAAGGAAATGACGTCCCCACTAAGGAGGATTTTATTTCAATTGTTTAAAATTATTGAAGGAATATTACCGATTAGATAGAAGAGAACCCAAAATCATAAGACTGTCTTCCAACTGCCCTATAGTTTCAGCTGTCGTATCACCTCTCAACAGCAGTTCGCCTCTGTTGTTGAATGTTTGGAACGTGAGCTCATGTACTGACCACTCGTTAGTCACTTGACGCAATTTGGCTTCGATGTCCTTTTCCTTCATGGCTGATATACAAATATCCTATAATTAAAAAAAATACAATATGAAAATTATGAGACCACTACTAAAGAATGTCTTTAATTAAATACAATAGTTTAATAACTAAACTAAAATAGTTATTACAGGGACCGCAGTAATACACTATTTGTAAAACTTTCAAGTCTACCTATCACCCAATCTCAGTATGATGCAACAAATTAATCCTATATCTATACAACTGTTTGTTAAACACCCTAACAAATATCGCAACATCCCGAAGGCAGGAATCCCTCCCTCATTGTAGGCCGTTCCGGGGCTACTTGCGCACTCATACAAATGTAATTCTGCGTATATGATTATGAAATCATAAACAGCTTTCCTCATTCCTTGCCTGTGTGAGTGAACTGGAGTACAGAGTGCGATCTTTTAATTCATGTTTTCCTAGTACGTGTACTCCCAAAAGCGTGATTTCCGGGGAACATTATCCCTGATAATCAATCATTTTTTAAGTTAAATCTGCATTTTTCTAAAAAGGTCAAGTTTCTTATTCATTATTGTCGTCAGATGATGTCAGAATGGCCTTAAATTAAATTTCAATTCATTTATTTAACCTCAACTTGATATTTTACTTCCTTCTTCATCCTATGTTTTGATTTGATTTGACAGAAGGCGCAACAGGTATGTACGACTGCGCACCAGGAAAATCTGCGTGTGTCCAAAATAAAGTACTCACGTTCCTTATAGTCAAAGATCCGGCAGCAATACTACATTCAGCATGTGTGGAATCAAAAAAATCTAAACCATTTCCGATACAACTTAATCTCACATAAAAAAATCATAAAAACCGGTTCAGGCGTTTAAGAGGAGTTTAACGATTAACACACGGTCACAAGAAATATATATAATAGATTATTATCTATACATATAATAAAGCTAAAGAGGGTCAAAAGTCTGTACATGGAAGATATTCGAAAAAAAATTGGCT